>JARWCS010368118.1:0-18277 GCA_034783895.1 Geukensia demissa | reverse complement strand
GTGGGTTTGGTGTTGACACAAACCAACGAATGAATTACATGTACTTGCTAGGTCCTGTGTCGCTGGGCAGTTTACTTATTATAAATTTATTTACTCAATGATTGAGGAAATGCATATTAATACACACGCAAATATGTTTAACGTTAAATTAACATTAAATCTCGTTTAACGTCGCATTAATATTAAATTAAAGTTAATTAAACGTTAAATTAACGTGAAATGAGTTCAATATTAAATTCAGATTAAATTTTTAACGTTAATATAACGTTAAAATATAAGTTTCTGACAAAGTTGTGATAAACATGAGCTTACTTACTTTCCTGTTTAATTAATGGAGCAGCAAGCTGCATGAATTCCGAAACAGTATATTCTGGATAACGATAGATGTATTGCAATCTCTGTCCCCTTTAAATATAAAACAGTGACTTGACTAGCATAGAAAATAATTTTCGTTGGGAATGCTGTTTCTATGCTTCAATCATCAATCATTATATGATATTGAACTACATGAAACACTCCCGACCAGCTTGTACTTTTACGTTAGGCTTCAACAAACGTGTTTTACGATGCTATATTATTCACTTTGCCTCAGATGCTATGCGAAAACTTTGTATCGGATCGAATCAAATAAAGTGGCCACTATTGAATCAACACCTCTACATGACTTTAAGATAAGAAATTCATACAAATGAAGAAAATTGGATTGTCATGACGATGCTTACTAACGTCTTCTCTTCTGGGTTCTCTAAATAGCTAGGTTTATTTGTTATTGTATTTATTATTTAGGACGATTGTATAGAAATATCATTAAGGTATTCACTTGAGATCCATATACAATTATCACCTACTATATATTGTTCTTACTGAAGCTTGTATGTAACTACATATATTTAATGGTAAATCTGTGATTTCCTTATGTTGTACGAATATTGTTTACAATACAATCCCCTTTTGGAAAATGTAATAAAAATCATCGTTTATTGACATAAAACGTAAAGTATAAAAAGAAGCCTGAATAAGTTAATATTGATGTAGATGGAATATAAAGAGCAGACTGTTGTTTATTTGCTCCCCTCTTGTATTTGGCAGTTTTCTCACTGTGTTGTGAAATACAATGCATGATTGTTTCCGTGTTGAATTAAATGATTCAAAAACGGTAGAATGAGGGAAACTAATTTACCATAAGACGCCGTAGTAGATTGAGTCCAGATGACGTCCTCACTCGAACGACAACCGAGTATTGTTTATAATGTTTGAATTCAAAGACATCCATATGGTTATATTTTTTCTCAGGAACGGCTTAATCGGCAAATATTACAGTTGAACTCTGTCATTGATAAAAAGATTTATTTTAGTCATTCTCCTGTCATACCATCTGTAGTAACAGATACAATGTGTGATTGGTCAGTCTTTGACCTTCAAGTTTCATAATCACCTTGAACTGTTCGCAGTATTTGAATATCTCTTATTTATTTGGCTTTCTATTAAGTTATCGGTAATTCCAAATCTTTAGAGACCATTTTATTGCTAATAAACTTTATCATTCACAACCGTGGAATAAGCAATTCTATGTTCCGGTACCGATAAGAAGATATTTTCAATAGTCTTGACTACTTCAGAAACGCAAAATTCTTTGAAAATATGAAAATGAGAAGATATGGGGTAAATAGAAAGACAGCACTCCAATCACGAGAAAATTTTCCAATTCTTAGGATCTCCACAAGGTATTCAACAATTTAGGTTGGAATACCACTCCTTGTGAAAAGCTTTAAATCGCCCCAAATGAAAAATCGTGAAGGCGTAAAATAGTATTGCTCTTACCTGACTGTTGTAAAAAAATGTACATGAAAGTACGTTCGACTTCGTAATTTTTTTCGCTCTGTTAAGATTTCACATACCGAATTACGGAATAGACGATGTGATTCGATCATTTGATTGTCTTTGCGCCATTTTAGCTCACCCGATCTAAAGGGTTATTTGAACTTTTGTAAACACTGTGTGTCTGTCCGTCTACAAATATACAATTTAATAATCTCCCCTGAAACTCATATGCCAATTAGGAAAAAAATTGACATTTGGCTTCATTTTTTGTACAATCAACCACTGCCTACTGGTAACAAGACATGATAAATTTTAAATCTTTCATCATTAAAGATATTTAGAATATGGTTGAAATATATTTTGAATATTTAAAAGAAAGAATATGTAATGTATGCCAGAAAGACACAATCCACATTTTAAATTCATTATAACAATTATTAAATTGCCAAATTTTACTGCGTGTAAAGCGGTTTTTTGGATTTCATCAGGCACGCAAGGGGCTTTTCATTTTTATATTTTCTTTTTAAACCGCTTGGCCAAATTAACCGAAACTTAACAGGAGGCATCTATAGAAGAACTTTTACAAAGTTTCCCCGTTTTATCCCGATCGGACTACAAACATGGATACCATTCTGGCTGCCATGATATTAAACCAGTCTGTTTCTCTGACACTACTAAGTCAAGTGGAATCAAACTTAACAGGAAGCATCTATTGAAGGTTCTTCCTAAGATTCCTCGTTTCCTTCCGATTAGAATACAAACATTACAATTTGTTTGCCGATTCGCTGATTAAAACACGTTTTCTTCTCTGAAACCGCTATTCCAAATGAAACCAAATTGGATAGGAAGCATCCATTGAAATCCGTGCTGCTAGAATACAAACATGGCTTCCACAGAAAATCCTGGTCGGACAAGACTGACCGGTGAGTTCTTGTTTTTATTGGTCGATTTTCAAACATCAACTTATAAAAGTTAACTCATTTCGTTTCGATCCCTCTGTAAATATGGCTGCAACAGGCAATTCTTGTTTATGATTGGCATGTTTTGAAAATCAATCTTCGATTCTGAAACCACAAAGACAAATGAAACCAAACTTGACAGAAACACCTAAGCAAAGTTGCCGCATTTTGTCCTAATCGAACTATAAAATGTATGGCATAAGCAACTTTGGTTTCTAATTTTCTGATTAAAAGAAGTTTCTCCTTTGAAAAGCTTCACTTAATGAACGGAAACTTTATAGAAAGTATGTATATTTAAGTTCTTGTATAAATGTTCATCATTTTTGTCTCAATCGGACAATAAACATAGCCACAGAGGGAAATTCTTGTTTCTAATTGGTTGATCTTCAAAACCGACTCTTTCAAAACAGGCTCAGCAAAATAATCGTCCTGAATATGGCTGAAATATTGCCACAGGACGTTAAAGCAGAAATCAGTCAACCAATCTGAGCTGAAATATTGCCACAGGACGTTAAAGCAGAAATCAATCAACCAATCTGAGCTAATTAAACCGTTCTTATTATGCAGGATCCATGTTTATTTTGTTCCGAATAATAAACATACATGGCAGCCATGGGAAAGTCTAATTACCTCTGATCGGTCGATTTATACCAACTCTTTAGATAAATTGAGCAAACATCTTTATTTTTTTTTCTAATTGGTAAATTAAAAAAATATCTGAATGTTCCTTTGCGGTAGTCGTTAGGTTTCTGTCAGTATAAGGGTGCAGCTGCTTGGCATATTGGCAGGTAAGCGATATAGGCACAGCACTTTGGGACTTTTTCTCTCCAGGAAGCAATCTTTTATATGCAAGTTTGAAGTTCCCAATATCAAATTCCGCAAATCAAAATTCTTCGTTTTGGTGCCGGATACGAAGTTTTTTAAATATTTACTCAATTATTCCTGTCATTTAAAATGCATTGAAATTAACAAGGTTAAACAGAAACCAAATCATTTTGGATTAAGGTAGATGTGAATCTAATAATTATAACTTTATATTGCCTTATCATGGACGATCATGATAATTCTGTTGCTTCAGTTGTTGAATTGTGCTAATATTGAATAATGTGTTAATATCATTAAGATTTTGCTACGATCTCACCAACTAATGTAAAATGTATTCTTAAATATTCATTAATGGAAACGTTTAAGTCTACTGGTTCGTTTATCCCAACAAAATGTAAAATAAATGTTCAGCATCATCACCCAGCAGTTAGTAATTGAAACATTCCTACTAAACTTGTTATTTTTACGCTTATGCTCAGATATTGAATTTTCAGGTATTGTGAACAAAAAAGCAATCTTGATATGAGGTCGTGGAAAACATCTGAGAAAATTGAATCCTCATTATCAAGATAGATGTTCTATTATCAGTTATGAAAAACCAAGTTTCTTCTCTGCAAATACAGATATCTTTACCGACTGTTTTTACACTTTCGTCCTCTAACTGCGAATGACCCTTGGATGAAAACAATTAGGAGTAGCAATGAATGCAAAAGATAGAGTGAGGAACTTCAAATTTCTTACATTTGATACCATAAGCGGCAAATGCATTCTGTGTCCTTGGGTGCTAGTCGATTATTCTTATATTAAAAAGCCAAAATATTATAATAGCTTTCAACAAAATAACCGTACTTGTGTTGGGAATAGGAAGTATATCAGTAGTGTCAAAGTTACAAACACAACAACAGTATAAACTATATCATTTAATGAACAGAGAACATCTAATATGATTGATACTTAGTATCATCGTTTTGGGCTGAGCTGCTTGCTTAATTCAACTCGTAATACTAATATTTTTTCATGACCACAAAATCTATGTTGAAAATTATATTGAAAATAAATGAAATAATTGAAATTCATTAAAAAAAATCTTTTATTGTAGAATGTTAATAATGTTTAAGAATGTTTAAATCGGACGATCCAGGTATTTGGCAGAAATCTTAATATGGTGACAGACTGATATAACGTCTGTGGAAAGTCTCGTTTATGTGTGATTTCTATTTGTGCCTGAACAAAAACCCAGTCAAAAAATGCTGTAATTGAACATTACAATTTTCAGGTAACACAGAAGCTTTGAAAAAAAGTGCTGAAGAACTTTCATAAACAAAATTGACCACCCGAGTGCTCCTCAATAAACCTCAGGAAAACCCAGCACATACATCACTCCTGTGACTTAATTTACGAACAGTAAAATAACAATGCGAGAAAAGCATAGACAGAACGCCAGATACCGAATAATGATAACCCCCTACCAGTCGACCACGTTCGCTGTCCTTGAGAAGACCTTCACAACAAGCTGAACCCGTTACATTTAAACACTTGTGCTCATTTTAATATGTCTAAACTGATTGAAAGTACTCTCTCTTAAAAGGGGTATTAAATAGTGAATTTCCAAGTGTCGATAACAATATTTAATCGATATGATAGCATAACTAATTTCTATATTGAAGAATACTTTAGTTGAAGCTGTAAACCGGTTGTGAGGAATGCTCTTAAACAATTGAATCATCTTATCAAAAGTCACGAAGAAAACCTTTAAAATCTAATAATAGAAAACTTAGCCTGAAAATCTTAAGTTAATGAAAATATAAAACAAGTTGAAGATCGATACGAAAAATTCAGAAATACAGCCAATGCCTGACCAGATCAAACTGATGAACGATGAAATCGCAGCTCTTAATGATAAATAAGATAAATGATTAATTGAATGTTGCTTAACGTCCAGCGGTAAATATGACATGTATTATTAGTGAGTGATAATGAATGAACTCTGCTTTGTACTAGACCGACACGCCGAGTTGTAGTAACACGAACCCTACAAAACAAGGGAGAGATGCGGTGTTCCGGAAGGGTAAGCAACTCCTGTTCTACTGGTGTCAACTGTCGTGTTAGTCAGTAGTCAATGCCAATTGATGTTAGTCACAATCGATATAGGAAAGGATTTGTAGTCAGGACATTGGGAAGATATGCATTGTTATTTTTGAAATAGATATTTCGTATACCGGTCAACCAAATCATGATGGCGATGAAATCTTTAGTTCTTTCTTGTCAGCAGCGACCCTCGAGGATAAAATTAAACAAGAAACTGATTTATCAAACTTTCGTACAGGCCGGTGTCAATATAATCTTTAAGATATCCCTTAAGATTCAATCGAAACTATCTTTTTTCCAAAACGAACACTTCTGCAGACATCACTTGTCAAAATGTCATTATATGTTCACCAATGATACCAGAAATCTTTGCAGATAATTAATGTATTTCTGATTCATAATTTCTACGTAACCATAACTAGTTCTTTAGTTCTAATGAAACAAAGTATAAACTGATTTGTGAAGTCGAAGATTTATAATTGTCATTCTTGCAAACCAGAGTAAGCAAAACTAATTGAAATTAACTAAAGATATGTTTAATTATAAAGAAGTTAGAAAAAATAATTGATTGAAACTATAATATGGTTAAACCTTCAAATTTCTCGCCAAGGCTTGAAAGCTTGAAATTGAATGTTTAACCATTGCGGATTCTGAATGACTAACAATTAAAGATTCTCAACATCAAACTTTCTTCCGAAGTCAAGCTTGAAGGACCTCACATCCAAAAAGCAGCTTTATACTGATGGATTTTACTTGTATGATCATATTTGGACCATCATGATTTGAACAAAAATTAAAAAGCTTAAATAATGCTAACAACATGGAACGAAGTCAAAAAGTATAAAGTTCCGTACTCTTATATGCTTTTTTGAAAAGCTTCATTACCAAATATTCAAAAATTCTAAATCTGGTATTATAAGTAAAACAAATACAGTGGAAAGTGACTCTACCTAAACATTTTTCCACATAAATGTATAGGTAATCTTTACTTTTAACACACTTTGCGCATTAATTTCAACTAAAATACTTGTACTTGTGGCATTACTGTGATAACTCTTAAGACTCAATCAGTATTCTGTTGTATTATATTTAATTAGCATTCATATTTTGTTATAACTTATAGTTTTAAGCTTCTATGTTTGTATAGACCAAGTATTTCCTTCATGTTTGCTTGAGTACCAACACATGAAAATTATATTTCTTGAACATGGGAGAGCTCAGTGTACTGAAAATATAAAAACGATGGGAGAGCTCAGTGTATTGGGAATATAAAAACGATGGGAGAGCTCAGTGTACTGGAAATATAAAAACGATGGAGAGCTCAGTGTACTGGAAATATAAAAACGATGGGAGAGCTCAGTGTACTGAAAATATAAAATGATGGGAGAGCTCAGTTTCTGTAAATATAAAATAGATGGGAGAGCTTAGTGTACTGGAAATATAAAAACGATAGGAGAGCTCATTGTACTGGAAATATTAAAACAGTAGGAGATCTTAGTGTTCTAGAAATATAAAAACGATGTGAGAGCTCAGTTTTCTGGAAATATAAAAAAAGATGGGAGAGCTCAGTGTTCCCGAAATATTAAAACGATGGGGGAGCTCATTGTTCTGGAAATATTAAAATCAGCACTCCTTGTGAAAAGCTATAAATCGCCCCAGATAAATAAAGCTGCACGCATAAAATCGTACTGCTCTATTTTGTGGCATTCGAATAGCCCTCTATTACACAATATATGTCGCGAAAGATCTCATTACGACAGGTTACGAACTTTTTCAAGGAAATATTTCCGAAAGTTCACCTACGGTATTAATTATAAATGTCCAATATGAATTTAATAAAACGAAATAAAGATCTGGCAAATGGTTGTTCCCATACGCTCAAATATGGAACCCTATAGAAACATTAGCAGTTACAATGCACAAATGGACATTTGGCTATGAAACAACTAAAGCTTTCGAGCTCTTCGTCAATGTTTAAGTAAGGCACATCAGGTTTTAAAATACACACATTAAAGCCTACATGAAACGTCAGCAATTGTAAACAGTTTTGCCCATTTGTTAATTTAAGAGCTAAATACTTTTGGACACGCTTTGTAACTATCTCCAAAAGATAACTTTTTTTGAAGCATCAACTTAGTCGATGACCTTTGTACTACCACTTTACATTTGCTAGATATATTATTTTTACTGATCAAGTGTAGAAAATACTTCATTCAGAGATACAAGTAAACAAGTATTCTCTCAAAATAAACACGAACCTTATCAAGCCAGATAAAAAACCTTTACAGCTTAAGCAAAATTATTAGAATTGAGCTCCGCACCGTAGACAACAAAAATATGCCTAGTAGAGAAATAATCTATAAATAGGCAACATTGGCTGTGTCCAGTATAAAGCTAAGAGAGACTTAACTTGCAAAGCTTTCCTTATAAATTGTACTTGATTTAAACGCATATATATTATTTGTTGAAATAAAGTCATTTTTAATTTAACATTTAATTGATGAGAGAAAAACGAAAATGTTTTTGCAAAACGACGGAAGCTGGTATTTTTATTGTAAGTAAATTAATCTGCCCTATATCCACTCCGTAAACCCTTTAAACTTTTTTCAATTGCCAATATTTATTAGTCTTTATCAAATGGCCATGTGAGCTATTCTCATCACTTTGCGTCTGTCGTCGTTTTCATAAAGATTCGACAATACCACAGGGGCAAACGGGAATTGTTAGTCCAAAGGACAAAAGGACAGACAAGACCATGGTCAAAACATTTTAAAACCACAAGATCGTTGTATTTTAATTCACAGTTGGACAATTTCACGTTTGCGTTTACTGCCAATAAGAGACTACTTTTTTGATCAAATATTTGATCAAATTTTAACTTAACCTAGGGTCCTTGCTGAAAGCTTCTGTTGGATACACTTTTGACAAAAAACCTACCCCCCACATTTGCAATCCAAATGGAATGACCACCTAGTTTAACATTGAATTCTGTGAGATTTACGTTAACATTAAATTATCTGAGAGATTAATATATATAAAAAAAAATCAGCTGCATTGAAACAGAAAACATTTCAAAAAAAAATTTGAGTAAAGTAACCGAATACTTATATATTTTTAAAGACAGACCTTCATCTGAAAATAATCCCATTTTAAACGCGTAAAGCAGTATGGATTTATAACTTACGGTTTGTTTAAACATGTATTATATTATGTACTCTTGTTGCCACTGCAAAATGCTTTGACAACTAAAATCGAACTATTCAAATTAACATGAGATAATTTAAAAATTCAAATAAAGACAGAAATTACTGACAAATAAGTTTCTTAACGTATTAATTCATAATATAACTACATGTTCTGAATTATATAAATACTTACCTTTATTTCAGAAATTGATGAAAATCCAGTTCCTCTTATTTTGTTAACAATTGTGTTTTTTCCACATATTCGACTTATTTCAATAAAATGTGTTTGATCACCGTAATATTACTTATTATCTGATGATTAAGCCAAACTATTCAGCAGATCATTTGTAAGAATTTGATTTCTATTTCATAATGAAGTTTGATCAATACATAAACTAATTGACAGCAACAACAGTTTGCCTCCTCAGAACGATATGTTATACCTACGTTTGCTTAGTCTATCAGAGTGGATCATTCTTGAAGTATATCAGCTCTAGTCACTCCCGGGTATCTGTATAGATTATAACATTCTATAGACAATTATTACCTCAAAAACCATGTTTAATGAATACAAATGTAAGGAATCCCCTTCAAATTGAATTTTTATTCAAATTGGTTTCAATAGTTTTGTTACTATAATCATTATTGTTGTTGAATTAATTGACTTGTATTACCAGAATTCATTGGAACATTTTTTACTGTAAATTACATTCCAGTTGTTATATGTCTTGTTTTAGGCCTAAATGAAAAATGTTAAACAAATATACGTTGTAACTTTAAGAGGGCATAGGTATGTACTAAAGGTCCACGCTGATTTTCAGTGAGACTGCTGGTGAAGTATGATTTTCATTTATTTCACTATACACAAACAAAATAAATGGAAGCATGAACAGCAAATAAATTGCCTCAAAATGGTCAGTACTTAAAATAGGGTGAAGGTTATTTATTGTTACATACTGGAAATGAACAAAGATGATAGACGTTTTCTTTAGGAAATTTTAACTGATACTTAAAGAAGCAGTCACGAATCATTCATAAAAAAGAATTTACAGGACAAACAACTTATTAAAATGTGAATTCAGAAAAAAGGATAAAAATTATCACATACCATAAAAATATGAATGTAATGAAACTGTATTATATGTATGCAAATTTAGTGACAGGAAAACATCACATGATAGTCTTTGTAGAGTGAAGGATATATCAGTTTCGCTTTTTAAATTGATTTTTCAAAAAACATGTTACAAAACATATATAACGTCGTGTGTTCTATGTTTGTCTTTCGTTTTATTTTGTTGGCCATGGTCTTGTCTGTCTTCCGACTTAACGATTTCTGTCTGCCTCTTTGGTTTCGTCGAATTCCTTTTATCGTATACTTTATATTTTATGTTTTGTCAGGACTGGGATGTCAACAGAAAACTTGGACAGAAAGAAGAACAGATTATAGAAGTATTTAGTCGACAGTATTCCTTTTTACCTGGGATCAGAAATGGGTAAAAAAATAAATTAGCTTGAGATTTTGTTTTTATAAGTTTAAAAGTATATAATAAAAATTATGCACGGGATAGTGTTATTGCAAAAGCTTTAAAAACAGTAATTTTAAACTTATTTAAAGTTTTTCCAGTATAAACAAACGACATTTTTCATCCCACTTTGAAATATGCACAATTTACTAGTGGTCCTCTAATTTTCAAAAGAAAGAATGTTTTGTCATTATTGTATCTGAATAATGTTTAGTTGTTTATTTACAGATTAATTCATTGTGATGCGATGTATGTTAAACCTAATACACCTTGTAGTAGCCAGCCATTACAATTAGATATAGCCACAGACAACATAACATGGCCGTTTGTTTTTCAATGTTACAAGATGCAGCTGGAGTATGCCAATGTAAAACGCCATCTTAAGAAGAACGAAGACTTCTTCAGTGATTTGTACGAATGTAAAACGTGGAACTGTAGGGAAAAATAAATCATGTTGACATTGGCAATAGATGACAGTGTCAACACAGGTCGACAACTAAAATTCATACCTGTTGACAAATGTAATGGGAGAATTGACCAAACACATCATACAGAAAAGCATGAAAACAAAATGGTTCGTGAGTTTATTGTTCAATATTCAGATTTTTAGTATTGTTCTGGGTTATGTTTTAGGTATACTAATCTGACTTCTTAGAAAGTTATTTGTTTGCTTCTTGAAGCCTAATTGTCTAACATTTCTAAATGTGGGTATCTAGGTTGGTAATAGTTTTATTTTGTCAACCCAAAAGTTAAAAGTGGAAAACTGATGGTGTAAAATCAACGACATGACCACTACTTTCATTTCAAAACTAAAATATAAATATATTTGAGTAGGACCAGTTGTGTAATATTTTCGCGTAGGTAATTCACAATTAACAATAATGCTTTGACCAAAACACTGAAATACGAACTGAACAGATTACGACTAATATCAGTATCTCGTAGATGATTCGCCTTATCTATTTGGTTAAGTTTTGACAGTTCATTCTATTGTTTAAGATTTGTTTGTTTTCAACAAAGTCAATAAATCGCATTTGTGCATTTAATTGATATTTTTGTCAGTAGATTGACTTTTCCATTTACAAGTCAGGTATCATTTTTTTATGTTTCATGCAGAAAACAATTGTAAAAGTTTACATCAGTGTGAAAGACTGTGAATATTTTAAATTCACAATAGCAACCGTAGAAAGGAAGGAAAAAATAAAGCTATCAAAGGAAGCAGTGACACTTAATCCGAAAATATCTCCAGGAACACAGATATCCATACCAGAGAATACTTTTGATGACGATTCGAATCTTTCAATAAAGGTATTCATCATTAGTTGTATTTGCAAGGGTCACACTTCAAAACTATATATGCTTTGAAGACTGATTGTAATATTTTGTTTTCTTAATACGAGATGTAAAAATAATAAAGGAATAAAGCAGTAACAGATCGTTCGAGATTGGTCATTGGTCTTATTTAATATAACGGTATTCGCAGACATTTATTACTATTTCATCCTAAAACGAGATGAGCGGTACCAAAGTTTAAAAATAATCTTCATACCAGGATTGCAGATATTATACGCCTTCAAAGTATACTGTAAACCAACTTTCTTTCGCGTGCTATAAACTTTCGCGACTTTCACGGTAGACTTACAAATCGCGAAAGTTTATATCCGCGCATAAGTTAAATGTTTACCCCCCAAAAATTATAATAAGCTTTGAAGCATATAACAGACGATAATTACCGAAAGAGCAGTCCTAATTCGACACTATATGGGGGAAATTGACAACTTTCCTCTATGCTGTGCCTATACATGTAACCCAGGTTACTACTTAGAAAAATCAATTTCAGTGATTTTATTTTTTTATGTTGAGCACTTCATGAGCAATTTTAAAATGTTCACGATATGTGACCAATTATGCTTGATTGCATTGAAAGGTTGAATTTGTTTGTTTATACAATCTTATTTAAAAATCAACTTATACCTGATTAATTATAAAATATTGATTGGACAGCTTAAAATCTGAGTGAATATTCAGATTTAATCATGTAATCAGTGTCGGATTATGGCATTGACAAGTTCTTGAATAAACATTTTTTATATAACGAATATAAAAGTTTTCTCGGAGGAATTTAAATTTAGGACATAGGAAAAAACAGTTTCTACTCTACAACTGATAGGCTTCATCTATATTCAAAAGGTAAATTTATAACAAACGCATAATTTATTTTAAAAAATCCAACTGATAAAAACACTAGTTGATAAAAGCCAGTAAAAACGTACGATATTGTCCGCCCGACCGCGAAAATATCCCTCCTCCGATTTAGAATCGCGAAAATAAATCTCCGCGAAACAGTGCTATATCATCAAAACGCGAAAATTAATAGCCGCGAAAAAAGTTGGTTTATAGTAATACACATTAAGAAATCTAAAATAGTCCACATAGACAAGAAAAAAGGGGAAACGAGGCTTATTTGTGGCCATCGAAAATAAACCAAACTTTTTAACTGTGGATGGGATGCGTCAAAAAATGAACGATATAAAATATAATGGAATTTATAATTCAAATCTTCGTAATAAATATTTTGACTTTTATTTTGACAAATGCGGTTTGGTGTACATTTAGGCATACGAGAACTAACGCATGATTGAAAAACAAATTGTTGAATATTTATCTCATGTTAAAGAGATGTATGAGTTCAGAACTAATGATTATTTTACCAGGTTATTGATACAGTAGAAACAAATGAAGAAGAGGAGAAATGTTTGTTAGTAACCGATGCTTTGGCCTTAGATACAGAGGGAGCGCAACCAAAGAAAGAAGTTGACATAACGATTCCAATCCACACAATACATGACAGACATGATATTATAGTGATGGCTTCCAAGGATGACCACCCTGACTCAGTAGACGACTGGGAAATCATAGAACCAGCAGATAATACAGATTCTATATCGTTTAAAACCAACCATTTCTCTTTGTAAGAAAATTGGTTATTACATTTAGAAAAAAATGACCGATAAACTGACTTTTTAAAAATTTCTTTAAGATTTTGTTTAATGCATATACAATAAAAACAATTTATTAAGGTGTCATAACAACCAAAAGGTCAGACATATTGGTTTGGCTGTCCTAAATTTAACGGGTATGAAGGCCATAGGTCAAATTATTTCACCGAGGTACAGCAAGGATATAGAAATCACAGGCTTCTCAAGACCTTCGCAAAATTTTATAATAAAGTTTAAGTGCAACAAATGGCTGCAAATGCGAAATGAACGGAAATTTATATGATTTAAAATTGTGGTAATATGAAAAATTCCAAAGAACGTTGTAACTCACTGATTTCTTAAATAATCGTATTCTCATAGGGTTCAAATTTGACGTTGTTGTCAGAACATTGAAAGTTGTTTTATTCATACAATAACTGACTCACTTATCATTAAAATACGAATACACAGATGATAATAGCCCTTTTCGAAAACCCATTTCCGGAAGGCCGTGGTTCCTTCTAAAATTAAAATTTATCGTTCTGGTTCCCGGCTTCCGGGTAGTGTGGTATAAAATTTCTATAGAAATCAACGCTAAAACGTGCATCAATTTCTGTCGAGGTCAAATAGTTAAAGCTTTCATTTATAGTTTTTATAAATTAAAATGCGGAGCGTAAAAACCTTAACTACTTCTGGCAGTCGTAGAAAGCAAATGCTTTAAGATAAAGTACAGGGGAAAGTCGGGTTTTTCTTCTTGCTCATTCTTACGTCGATGTGATGCACTACCTACAAAGGGGAACAACTTTTACAAAATCTTATTTTTAAACCAAATTCGGGCTTCCGGAAATATGTTTTCGAAAATGACTATAGAAAAAGTTTTGCTGCAGTTAAAATTCTAAATTCAATTCAATACTTCGATACAAGATGTTGGAATCTATTTGTCTCTATATGTCAAAATATTTCTTGTTCAGAAATGCTTTAAAGAAAATAACAATTAATACAAAGTGACGACAAAAATTAACACCCGGTCGGTCGATGTAACCCCGTTCTTTTGAGGAACGGATCTCGCTCGTCGTTGTTCTCAAGGTATTTATACTACTCAAAAAATAATTTGCAACACATGGAGTTATCTTGAGTTTCTTTAAACCTAAAATTAAACCTAAAAATATCTTTTCTTAAACAGATCCATCAATGGAATCATATTGGTTTACAACAATGGGCGTGAATTAATTTTTTCAATACTTTTTCAACATCGATAAGTGATGACGTCATTTAACGTCAGATTTCTGGATTTTGTCAAAATTTTTAGAAGTTTGCAAGAGGATAAAAGCCATAAGAAAAAAATAGCGGAGTTAAGTACCTCGCCTTCATTTTGCAAAAAAAATAATAAAGCTGTTTCCGACTGGCAAAGACGCCGTGTCCTTTAAAGTTGGCTGATGTATAAAAGAAAAACGTCTTCAAGGTTCAGGAGTGAACTTTTGTTTTTCATAACAAGAATTTGAATTTTGGCAACTTTCTCATTAGTGTAGCGTTGGAACAAAGCGCAAAGCCCACGTTTTCTTTTTATATCAGTTGGTTGCATGCATTTCAAAAAGGCGGGGTGTCTTGACAGTCTTCGATCTAGGGCCTTTTTCGACAACAGGTTGCAAAATAATGGCATATTATCTTCATTTTTTATTGAAAGGTTTGGTGTGCAGCTTAACATATTACCCTTCTCGAAAGCATTTAATGTTTCATGTATTTTTTTAAACGTTGCACCTTTGATTCAGTTTTTGTGAAAAACTAAAAAAAGTTTGACGTCAAATCTGATGTTAACCGTAAACATCATTATCTGAGTTGTTGCAAAAAGAGACACCACAACAATGTCTTTAAATGGAAATCGTCAGATTCGTAGGTTCTTTAAATAATCAAATGCAACATTTGCTAAATTATGGAATTACCAAGTGTTGCACACCCTTTTGAAAAGTATATTCGATCCCGTTTTGAAGGACTTAAAGATTAAATCTTTTCTTCAGATAATTTGGAAGGATATTGTAATAAAATTACTTTTACACACTTGATCCAAATTTATAAAGATAATGAATGAAAACTTTAAACAATTTGATAGTCAAAACGGTGTCCAGATACTGCTCGGGCTTTTCCTTTTACTTTTTTTTACTGTAATAAATCGTTTACGTTTAAATTACATGCCAACTATTATAAAATATGAGCAGGGGTCCATCCTTATTTGTGACTATATAACTGTATTGAAAAGGCACAAAATGGTGCACAGTCCGGGGTGTCTTTGAAATAGATACTTTACTCGATCGGCACTATAATTGATTGGATATTTTCCAAAACTAAAAAATGTCTGTTAAAGAAAATCACAAATAGCCCATTTCTTCCTGAAACACAAAAATAAACTAAATTCACAGAATTTCACAACATTAGCAACCGAAAGGTTGTCTTTTATTGTGTAGTTGTGTTATGTTATGTAGAACGCGAGAGGGATAGAAGGTTTCTTTCTGAACTTAACAACATTTTTTACAGTGACAGACATTAGTTTTTATACTTGGCGACATTTTATATAAGATATCAATGATTTTTTGTTTCCATATTTTAATACTAATGTGATAAAGACGTGTTCATAGGTAGCATTTGTTG
This sequence comes from Geukensia demissa, assembly GCA_034783895.1. Classification (NCBI taxonomy): domain Eukaryota; kingdom Metazoa; phylum Mollusca; class Bivalvia; order Mytilida; family Mytilidae; genus Geukensia; species Geukensia demissa. Next base: position 2,255 of record JARWCS010368118.1, on the reverse strand, counting down.
GCTTGTTATGATTAAGCATTATAAACAGGGGTCAAATGAAGGCCAAAGTTTTAAAGACAAAACAGGTTGCATACAAAAAATCTGGAGAAGAAAACCTAAGCCAAAAGAACAAATAATAATACAATTCAACATAATAGTTACAGGTCATAGAGTGATAGAGTGCACAAAAATGTGTGATGGGTGTGTACTTATCATAAATAAGAATTTGAGATTTCAAATTTAGCCTTTTAACATGTCAACAGTCGGTGTTTTTAGTATATTGCAATCATTTGTAATATTCACAATCTGTGAAAAGCATTTCAGTAGCCATGAAGTTTATGCAATAAGGAACGAAAGGTTTAGAGGACCGACCCCCAAAATGAATAGTCGATACTTTGCTTAAAACATATATATATTCATATATAAACATCTCATTTATTTTTGTCTCCTATCAAAGATAATAACCAGAGTTAAATCCATGCTAAGTATTATGTTAATCTATCACCAAGCAAGATTCATTGCATTCAAATAAAATGTATAAAAAAATCGAGGAACTTAACTTTGTTAATGAAACCTATATATTAAAATATTGTTACATTCAATTTTGAAAAATAAGACAAGTCTTTTTCTATGTCAAATAATAAGCAATTATCCTAATAGTAAGACAGCAAGTTCATTTTTATTTTTAATTTTAAACGGTGCATTTCTGAACATTATAACTTAATTTGTCGTTGTATTAGACAATAAAAACATTGTCGACCATTGTCTTTTGTACTAGACACAATTTATTTTATAATTTTATTTAGAATTAATGTTATATTCGAAATCAGTCCATAATTTAGGTCGAGAGTAGGACACGATGACAGAGAACCTTTATTGGAATTAGAATAAGACAAGACTAACAAGAAGCTCTGACTTCATAAAAGGAATTCGAAGATACCAAAGCGTTAAGTCGGAAGACAGACAAGACCATGATCAACAAAATGAAACGAAGGACAAACATAGAACACACAACACTACACTGAAAACTATAACAGACTCGGTGATCAAGAAGGGAGGATACCTTGTGTCAAGCGAGTACTACCTGCTGTGGGATCCGGGTTGTTTATTTTTAACTCAATTGTATTCTATTTATTTTAATAGGACCGCCCCTTTTTAAGGGTATTTTTTGTAAGGAATAACCTTTTTACCCAGTAAAGTAATGGTTTATTCCTTTGTCTATCAAAACGATATACACAAAACAAAACTACAAAATTATTACATATTTATATTTAAGCAAAGAAAAAGATCGTTTTAAATTTCTCTAGAATAAATTTATTGTTAAGAAATATTATTATGTATGAAAGTATTATCATATTTGTTTTGTTTGATTTTTAATGTGATAATTTTTCAAGATGATTTTTGGATGTTTCTTTAAGGTGCTATGCTAAATGCTCACCAATAAGGGACAAATAACCCCATCGATCAAGCGAAACGTTTTGAGAGGCATTTTCATTGAATTTCAGCGAAAGCGATAGTAACTTTACATATGCAAATAAACGGTTGGAGTTTAAATGTGTTTCTGAGACTCCTTCACCCTTAATTAATTTTCTTTTTACAACGAAACAAAACATTTACAAGCTGATTGTTCGAAAGCGGTATGTCATATTCTCTTTAGCGTTTTTTGTTCTTTCATCGAAACTGTTTGTTCCTGTTTTCTGAACTACATCATTAATTTCTTTAAACCTTTTCAAACACACTGTCTATTTACCCACATATAACCGAATCATATAAAAACGTTCACTGTCCATATATGCAAAACTATGATAAAAAGCAATGTACTGGAAATGTGATTGGGTTATCTCCCATTAGTAATTTTATTTCATTTTTAAACTACGATGTTAAATTTAATACTTTAAATTTCGAAAAAAGACACTACATTTTTTACATTGAAAAAAAATTGCCGCCAGATTCTTCGCAACAATGACGATATCATAGATATTTTAACAACGAAAAAATATATGTACTTTTTATATATATATATAAAGATACCAAAAGGAGCAGACAGAAATCGTTAAGTCAAACAAGACCATGGCCAACAAAATGAAACGAAAGACAGACAAACATAGAACAAACAACACTACACTGAAAACTAAAGATGGAGTAACATGAACCCTACAAAAACCAGGGTGCGTTCAGGTGTTCCGGAAGGGTAAGCAGCTCCTGCTCCACTAGTGGCACCCGTCGTGTTATTCAGTAGACAAAGCCGGTGTATAGTCACAATCGATGTTAGTCAC
>JARWCS010368107.1:0-10365 GCA_034783895.1 Geukensia demissa | reverse complement strand
TCGGTGTCTTACAGAGGCGGATCTAGACTTTTGGAAAAGGGGGCCCACTCTTTGTGGACCTCTTGAATTATTAATTTTCTTCATTTCTAGTGGAGATTAAGACCAAAATTTACCCAAAACCTATCATTTTTTATCATTTTTGCGTTCTAAAGGGGGGCCGGGTCTCCCTGCCCCCTGGATCCGCCCCTGACTATATAAAAAAATTAATCGTTTCTTTCGTATATTACATTGTTACATTTTCTGCAAACGATACATATACATTTGTAATTACAATTTTCATTTAAAGGTGCGAATTTACCTTGTTTATATTATCAGTGTAGAAATTCTCATCAAGGTTTCAAGTGCTTGATTTATTCGCTTTTAATTAAATGTTGCTTATCGTCCTGTGACGAATATTTCATAAATGTTTAGGACGTTTAAAAATATGTTAAATAAACCCTGCTCTGTAAAAGACCGACATGCTGAGCCGGATTTTGAACGTGCTAGCTCACAAAGTAACAGTCTGGTCACTTTGATTCCGATTCGACTAGTTCTTTCCCCCGGAAAGCCACGTGCTTGGCGGGAAAGCAGAAAGTGCTATTTTTAATGACTACAAAACGTAAACATATGAAAATATGAAACTGAAACCCTGCATCATAATGACGAAATGGTTAGTCAAGAAATGATTTTGTACATGTATCAGTTGTTCAACTATCAATCATAAAAAATCGACACAGTTATTAAGTGTAATTCAATATAGTACAGCTAGTTTCATTACTCAGTTGGTAAGATCATGGACCTCCATGGTAAAATGATAGAAATATAGTCATACTGTAATCCATCAAAATTAGTCGAAATTTTATGACTTGATAAAATATCTCAAAAATGTGCCTATTTTCTCAAATTACGTAATTTTGTCAACATTTGCCATTTGAAATTAATCACAAAAATGTTGACTAGTAATTACATGTACGTGTTAAAAAAGGCAGACGGGATCAAAAGTTTTCATTTGTTTGTGTTTCGTCTTATTTTGTCAGATTCTGTATCTTTGGTCTAGGCAGTCGGAGTTTAGGACTGGACATATAGATTTTACAAATGTACATGCAAGTACTTTTATTTTACTCTTTTCGGTTAGATTTTTTAACATTTGATTTTTACGACATGCAACGTCCTTGGAACTTTTGTTTTCTTTTTTTTTTTCAATTTTAGGAAAACATCCTTTCATTGATTTGTCTGACATCGCATTCTCCAAACTTTTTTTATATTTTATCATTTTGCTCTAAAATACGTATAATTAAAAAGACCACAAAGAATGAAAAATCTTGGCCAACTTTTTGTTTGTAAACATAAGTGTTTAACATTTCGTACAAATGATGGATGTATTTCTGCTGAAGTCGAGAGATATTTCGTAAGCATGCATCCTGAGATTACTGTTTTATGAAAACATGATAACTTTACAATACGAAAAATTGCACCTTCGCTAGACAATTGTTTCCCACCACCTCTTCTTTAAAAACGAATTCAATGAGTAGAAAACTCGTGAGAAACAAACCCTTTGGACATTTTTTTCTGTTGTGGAAAGAAGCAATTTTATCCCGTGGTTACCAAACACTTTCTCATGTCGACGAATAACTAATTCATTAACGCCTGTTATTTAATATGATTAGACATCCATTTATTTCTTTTGTACGAAGTACATGTTAGATAAGTGTTTCATTTGATCTTGAATTTAAAGCCTTTAAATACTGACTTAACAAAAATATACCTTAAAATCAGTTACCTTTTAGTTAAGAGAGAATAAGAAATAAGTGAAAATTTAGAAGGAGCTTTCCCCCTTTTCCATTATACTTAGGGAAATGTTTGCCAACTATAGCAAATGTTTCGAAAATAAACGAAAAACAACGAAAATCCATCACTTATTTGAGTTATGATTCCCCTTTTAAACTGGATCTTTGATTGGCCTAAGCCGAAACCCCTCCAAGTTTGTTTTAAACCTGTTTTAATTAATTGAAATAGTATTTTGCGAGTGGGGATTAATCTACATTCTTTTTAAAAAATTGTGCATTACTGATACATACAATAACCATTGCATACAATTTAATTAGTAGTAAAATATGTACAACGATTTGTTGGACAGTCTCAAGCCTCGGGGGCATTGTTTAATGATTTAATTTATTATATGGCATTTGAAATTAATTACAAAAAACTGACAAATCATGATGTGCAAACACTTCATCACTTTTGGCAATTAAAATATCCAGACTACAAAAATCCCAACACCTTTAAGCTATTGTTGTATGTGTGTTGGCCACTTTTGTCTGCTGCAGTCTGGAGTCCAAATCAATTTAAGGGTTTTAGAATGTTCAAGTAAGTAATCACGACCTGAAGCCGTACAAATTTGACTTGGCTACATAGTTAAACAGAGTCTGAAAAAAACAGCTCCAACTTTTGATATAAGCACATCGTTCATGTTCATGGAGCGAGATAAGATCTTATCTCAATATGGAGCAGGGCCCCAATTGTCCAAAAGGTTCCATAGTAACAAAATCTGTCATACTGACACAATATTTCAGTGGTATTTTTTTAGTTGCAGTATACAATTTCTTTTGATTCACAGTTCTTTGACTTGAATTCCAGCATTTAGGAGATTTTTTATGTTAAGTTGAATGATTCATTTAATTCACTTCCGAGCCAGGTTAAAGGACCCTTTTTCGCAATGTCCTGAAGCAAATGTCATATTAACCTAGAAAGCATTAAAGTATCACCATTACCCTTTGAAATAAACTCACATTTATATGCATAGGCCTTACAGTAAATTAAACACAGCATCTTAAGATAGGTACCTGGGTTTTTACGACCTACATTGAATTTTATAAAACTTGTGACAATATATCATAGACTCTGACATTCCTTGATCTAAGCTTTCTACCCAGAGATCTCAACGAAGGTTTTCAAACCGCTGTACATCGCCGTATGCCATTGCAGATCATTTCTTAAAATAAAAGCAATAGATTTCCAGATATTTTATTAGATATGAAATATCTCTCTCCTAAAAGGATTTCCGTTTTGAAATAAAGTCTTACCAGCTTTCTCCTGCCTTTTTAATATATGTGGTCTTGTTTTAAACATTGTTACGTATCGAACACACCTAGACCCGTTTTAGAAGCAAGACATGTCTTCATTCGTTTACATTGATACGGACATGTCTTTGTCAGAAGACAGTTTAGTGAAACAGACACTTCATTAAAATTAGAAATATATAATTTATTGCACAATGAATATTTCAAATATCTTAAGCTGCATTAAAGTGTCAAACATTTTTAATTCTTTTGGAATGAAATTAAAACCTAGTCGTCAAGTTTAAAATTTAATGAATAATATCTAGTTTATGATGGACCGTTTTATTACCTTATGATTTTGTATATATGGACCTGAAATAAGAGAGCTCAGGATGAATTTTATTGCCTCACTAATAAATCTGGACTTACGTGACGAAAAAATATTTAATCATTTTATCCGTATAATAGATTGATATCAAATATAACTTCAGTCTCATGTTGCACAAGTTTTTCATGTTATAAAACAGATTGCGTGCGTACCGCTCTGTAGGTTGTATGTTTTAGGATGAACAAATTTAAAGAAGAATCTCACATATATCATATTACGAAAATTTTAAATATTTTTTACCCGTACGTTGCTGAATTAAAGTTGAGAGAATCTAGTTTTCATATAACTTACGAAAATTCCTTACACATTTGGATCTATTTCTGTATTTGCAAACCTTTGACGAAATTGAATTTTGTCCTGACAAAATTGAACTTTGTTTACAGAAATGAATTTCGTCTAAAAATGATATTTTTTTTTCAAGTCTGTATTACTTTTTCTTTCAAACACACTGCAAATAGAGGCTACCTCAACTCAAATTATAATTTTTGTTGTATCTTTAGATTTTAAAGTAAGATTTGTAGGCAAATCTGTAGCTCATACAGTCATGCATCTAATAAAAGTAAGTTTTCTAGAAAATTTATTTTCAAATACATATTAGAATGTTTGTGGACGGTAGCCATATAAACTCGAGGCTGGATATATTTTAATGGTTAATTCCATAGTGTGCTTGTGTAAAAGAAAAGTTAAATAATTCGTCCTTTAGTTTTCTGTACTGTATTTTCCCCATTGCCTTGTTGTTATAGATGTCATCTTCATTTATCACATGTTATTTCGGTGTAATTTTACACAAAAAGGAAAGCATATAATATTAGTACAAGTTTGATATGAAATTAAAAAATTAAAACACAACGAACGTTTGATGTCCAGGGCCTTACAGACATCACATCTTATTCAAAAGATCTGTCTCATATATGTATATTTCAGCTGATAAAGTTTGCAGTAATATTTACATACATGCGCAAAATAGTATATTAAATGGAATTAAGAACTTAAAGAATGTCCGAGTAAGCACTTCATTATAGGAAACTCAAAGTGGAAAAAAATAATTTAAAAACTGTTTTCTTATCTATAGCACAATCTTTAGCTGTAAATTGTCCAAAAAAGACAGAATAATATTGTTCAAAAAGTCAGGTTTTCAACATGAGAATCGAATGCACCGTTGTACGGTTTTTGTTTGTTTTCGAATTACTATTAATTCTTTGATGATTTGTTTTGATAAGAACAGATTTTTATTCAACATTTAACTATTTAGTAAGTAAAGTTATCAAATTATTGACTTAGAATTCAGTGGGTAAACATTATACACAATTGATTTAACTAAATATTGCCGGAGTGTTGATTTTACGCCAGACGACATAACAAAAATATTACGGTGTAGTGTTGATTTAACGCTAGAACAGTATTTACATATAAGTACTAAGTTTTGTTATCTCTAGCACCTGTTGAAAAGTTTTGATTGGATTAAAGTCACTTCAGAAGATATTTAAATATAACAACTAAAACAAATAATACTCTTATATGAAGAAGCTCTATTTTAAAAACGATGTTGGCATAAAAAGACAGTTTACACATTAAGCATTAAATATTAGGTGCGAAAAATTAATTCCTAAGAAGACGAAGACAACCATTTTTCTCCTGAAGGAGGTTGTTGTTTTTTAAACACGGGATTTATTCTATTGAAGATAAAAAATCATCTGGCTGCGCGGTCGACAAAAGGAAACATAAAAAATTTCTAAGTAGATATAGATATCTAAACCCTTCTCTTAAAATTAGTTTGAAATATAAGCAAAAGTGGATATTACCTATTCTTTACGTGTATTGTTAGCATATTTTAGAAATTATATGAATAACCGGAATATTATAGTTGTATGTCAAGAACTGGGATAAATATACACATATGTGCCTTTTTAATCCCAGGTCCAGAATAAATAGATGACTTATTTAATTAATTCGCTTTCTTTCCAGACAGCATTTTCTCTGTCTGGTTAAGAATAAAGAAAACCGGTTCTTTTTTTTCTGTAAAATCATCATTATTTATTAAACGTCCGATTCGTTTATGATAATAAAATATATTGACAATGCATCATGAATATTTTTACCTGGAAAATTTCTCATTAATTATGAACAGGTAGCAATGATTGACAGCTGACAACGAAAGAATCCCGCAGGGCCGTATTCTTTGATCGTATTGTCATTTTTACATAATACATAAATTCACAGCATGTAGTTTTTCTTTAACGAGAACCAATTTGTTCGAATTTAGATACCTTTTGTCCAATTTTCGACCCTATACAGGAAAAACAGCTTGAATAGTAGTTTCTGAATCGAATATAATAACCTTCCATCGATTTTGTACGGACAGTGTAGGTTGTTTTTTATTTCGGGCATGCGCTGTGGTGATATTTACATATTAACACATTTAGAGTATTATTATTAAACATCTAAATCCTTTATGAATTGGAAATATAGCAGATTTATTTTCATAAGGAGTTTAACAACGACCATTATAATATTTTAAATTGTAAAAATTATTTGTACTTGCAGTTTTCACTTGGATAATGAGCGGCCTATAGAAGGAAATATGGTGTGAAACATTGAACATTATTTGACAAGTGACACAGAACATGATGATCAGTTCGACAGTCAAATGTTGTTTGTCACACAGAACTGTTGACACTCATTACGGACATTAATTAAGGACTTAATTCCTTAACAAGTTTGAAACACCCACAGACCAAGTGTGAAAAACAGTACAGACAGTTAACTACATAAAAACACTGGAATATTTGGACTGTTTAATTTGAACTCTGAAAGTTTTTCAGGGCGGACACACGAAGATAGTATTTGTACACATAACAGATAGATATCGTTTGCAAAACTTAACTCTAACTGCACAGTTGTAAAAGGAATAATAGTTATACTTAAACGGAGTTTCGATGAGGAATTTAGATTTTGCGATTTTATAGTGTTATGAGGAAATCTCTGGCCGTGACAATGACCGGGATTGCTTTTACATTTGGTGTTTTTGTTGGACTTTTAATTCAGCTTCCAGTAATAACATTACCTACTAGTGACCCTAGAAATAATGAACATTTTTTACAATTGAACAAATTACAGAATGGAAATGAAGTGAATATTTTATTAAAAGACGTGTCTAATTTGAAAGATGACAAAGGAGAAATTTTAGATCAGTTTCAACCTGCAGGCCAGAGAAAACAGCTTTCGATAAATAATCCTCTAAGTAGCTTGAAACCTTCTCGACACGGTGTAGTTTTCGCCAGAAACAATGGAAGTTCGGATTATTTAGAACATAACACACTTCAAACCGATCGAATTATAAATAATTATCAAGATCAAAAACACCAGGATGGATTAGCTAAGGATACGCAGGTGAAAAATCTTAATTTTGACCGTAATGTGGTTTCGCCGTCAAATTTTGTCTCAGGAATATTCTGGACCAAAGAAACAGAAAATATGTGTCCATTAGGATTTTCAAGCAATGAACACAAGGAATGGAAAGACAAAATAAATTCTGTAAAAATTGTGAAAATGACAGACGGATGCGGAAGGATGCAAAATAGGATGTTGACGTTTCGTGACGCAAGCAAAGCATGTGCGCGTTACCGTTTGAACACAGATCAAATGCAAGGAGAAATTTATTCATATTATCTTAGCAAATTGTTAAAAATATCAAATGTTCCGCCCTCATCTCTACATCTACTTGATTCAAAAAGTGATCAATGGTTGTCTGTCCGACCGGAAATTGCTAATGCACAGTGGCCAGACGACAAAGTTATCATAGTGACAAAATGGATAGATAGTCTCAAGCCGTCTTTCATTCCTCCCGAATTTCGTGGGGAGGATAAAAATTTATTTCCAAGTATTGAACTTGGTCAGAAATCCAAAGCAACAATATGTGATCTACTACAATGGTCAGATTTAATTATTTTCGATTATTTGACAGCAAATTTAGACAGGGTAGTTAATAATATGTTTAATAAACAGTGGAATGACCAGATGATGAGTAGTCCCGCACACAATCTGGAACGAAGTACTTCCGGTGCTTTAGTATTCTTAGACAATGAGTCTGGATTATTTCATGGATATAGACTTCTAGATAAATATTCATCTTATCATAAATCATTATTAACTTCATTATGTGTGTTTCGAAATTCAACGGCGACAGAAATTGAACGCTTGCATTTTTCTGCCAGTATAGGAGACGAACTCCATAAATTGTTCACAGACAATGAACAGTTCCATAGATATATTCCAAAGATACCACGCAAAAATTTACAGATTTTGCAGCAAAGAATAGACGATATTTATAATCAAATTCAACATTGTCGAACAAAATTTTCTTGAAAATTAGCATTTAATTGATATTGTTATATTTTTCTTGCCAGGTTAATTATTGTTGCTGCTACCCTTCGAAAGGGCTTTTTTGTTTTGTATTCATGTTTGTTTGTTATATACTAAATGTGCTACATTTTTCATTGCGATATTTAATAATTTTAAAATCCATCTTGTCACCTTACATTTATTAAAATCATTTTTCTACTAATATTCGAATTTGTTTTAATTTTACTTGAAAATTTGTACACTATTTAATGAATGAAGGACAAAAATATATACTGGAGTTTTGTGCTATAGTTTTTGAAGTTTGCAGTTTGCATGGGAAAATGACTTTTGGTGGTGATATGGAGGCTTTGATAGATATTATTATTTCTATCATTCTTACAAAGATGTAATTGTTAATTCTCCTATAAAATTTTCGAGTTATTTTCATAAAGCATTTAAAAATATTTAAATTTAAATTTATGTATTTTATAAATTAGTAATTTGTTACACTATACCTGAAACCTAAGATACCTGTTGCATGGGGAGAACATTTTAATCCCAAATTATAATGCAAAATCACATAAATTTCATAACATCATATTGTGAAAATAATGTCATTTTCCTGTTCAAAAATGAAGTTTGCCATACAAAACAGTTCCTTTATCCATATACACTATACTCTTTTGATGGTCTCATATAAAGTACATGGAAGTCGAATTAAAATTTGAAAAAGTCGAAATAAAAAAATACGCATATTATACTTAAAACTGCATTTTATATCATGGATTTTAATTTTTTTTTTTTTTTTTGGAATATTCAATATTATGACCAATGTTTATAAAAACTTGGTATGTTGATAAAAGGTTAAATACTCTCAAAATCCGAATATTATTACGAAAGAATATTTATTTCAAGGGAAATATAAATTTGATCACATCAGCTGAACCATTTAGGAACCCGCTCTTCTCTTTCTGTGTATATTTTTCTCATTAAGTTGGGCAAGCACCCTGTACAAAATGTGAATGAACTTTCAGAAGACCGGTTACTTAATGACTGTTCAAATCTGTAAAGTAAAATGTGTTGGTGAAATTTGAGGAATGTTTTCTTCAAAATCGACAGACACAATAACTGTGAAATTACTTTAATTCGTGGGTACTAATTTTTATGCTTTGAAATAACATCACTGGTTTCCTATGTTCTTGAATTCAGCATAGTCTTATGATATGTATAATTAGTAAATTAATTGTGGTTTTACCGAACCCACGAAAAGTGGTAATACACGAAAAAATAATACATTTAAAGTTTTTGTATTTTAACCGTCCATTCTCTCACGAAAAATAATACATTTACAGTTTTTGTATTTTAACGTTCCATTCTCTCACGAAAAATAATACATTTACAGTTTTGGTATTTTAACGTTCCATTCTCCCACGAAAAATAATACATTTACAGTTTTTGTATTTTTACGGTCCATTCTCACAAACCATAAATAGTTAACAAAAAAAATGATTTGGATAGTTAAATGGTCTCTTTCAAATCATGAAAATTGCAGAGCTGTTCTGTATTTTGTCGGCTTGGTTTTGCTGTTAAGTATTTTTGCCGCTTTATGATTTGCGGTTTACTTTTGCTGGCTTTTTGGAGGTATTAATTCAGAACATTTGCTGGTTTCTTAAAGATTGATTTTATGAAGTGTGACAGTTAACTACTTTTTGACATTTTCTAGAAGGAATATGGTCACCAATGTTTGCTTCTCTTAAATCCTCTTCTGCGTTTATAATTAAAGAAAAATTGTTAAAATATCATGTATGTAGACAGAAAAAATAAATTCTTGACAAATATACAAATGGAAAAATTCAACATGAAATGGTTACAAGTTACTTGAAAGTTGAAGAAACTATCGCACTAAAACTTCTTACCAAGAAAAATGTCTTTATACAATCCACTAACCATGCATCTTTTGGGGGATCTTTTTCATATGAATTTGAAACAACCTCCAGGAATTAACATAAAGATTTCACTTTTTGTCCAGCGAGAATCAAACTTTTTCGTTGCTTTGAACAAAATAATTCTCACCCTTTGTCATACAGGTTATTTTTTATACTTAAAACCAAAGATTGATGGTCGGTGCCTCAGTACGTTGTTATTTAAAAAGTTCGAAGACAACCACAGGGCAAACAAAATGAAGAACAAGACTTGATAAATAAGAACCAAGTATAACAAGAAAAATAAACTCCATGCAGCTGATCAGAACCAGGACTGCTTGGTATTCTCGTTTCAATATAAAAGGCGAGACCACATTATATTTGTCAATAAAACAAACCATTGATTATTGATAACAGGCATTGTTGGATTTTGGTTAATGTTGCAAATCGGTTAGACTATACATAAAATGAGCGTTCTATTCATTTGAACACGGAAAACATCCAAAGTAAAATACTTGTGTAGACACATGAACGTAACTGGCTTCTTTAAATATAAAAATAGATGTGCCGTGATTGTCCATGAGACAGCCACCCATCACATGACAGTAGAATTTAAACTTCTACAGGTCCCATTACGGCCTTCAATAATGAACCAGAGTCCATACCATAACGGAAG
>JARWCS010368098.1:0-10365 GCA_034783895.1 Geukensia demissa | reverse complement strand
TTATTGTGAACTGTAGTAGTTTAAAAGACTCAGTGTTTTGAACCTCAAGGTCGAAAAGGGGACCTTTAACCTTAAACACTGAAACATTTAAAACATTAATGTACATCGCATTCTTCCATTTTTGTGAAGTCTACGCGACACTTTGTCTATATATATACAATGTATATGCAGATGGTTGTACACTTCGATGGTACTATGATCGGTCGATGATTATTATGCCTGTCCCGGGACGAGGACCTGTGGTGCAGTGGTTATCGTTGTTTAGTTGATCGTTTATTTTATTAGTTCACCATTTTTTAGGTCGATTGTCGTGTTTAATAGTTTCACATTTTGTATTTTGGGGTCTTTTTATAGCTTCAGTTATGGAATGGACTCTGCTTCATTATTGAAGGCCGTAATGGGATCAGTAGAAGTTTAATTTCGACTGTCATTTGGTGGATGACTGTCTCTTGGAAAATCATCCAACATCTCCTATTTTTATAACAAATCAATATGTAGATTGTTAACCGGGGCGTTAGGGTGGGGAAAAAATGCGGGTTGGGCGGGGTAGGAAAATTAAGCCTGCAACTGTCCACCTACTGACCATTCAGCTGTTGCAAGAGGTCTTTAACGTGCATAGAACTTGACAGTTTATAAACACGGACCGTCTTTAACGTTTCCCTCCGGACGTGCTGTGAATTTTTACATCCCCTATAACAAGAGGCGCCTCTTTTGGATGACCAGTGCCTCCAGGACGGAGATAAATCCTGCCTATTCTTCCCTTAAACTTCCACTAGGGAGGATTGGTCGAGTGTTTATACATCCCGCTCATCCAACGGATACACCTTTAACAGTGGTTTGACCTGCTGGCAAGAAAACGAACGGACTTTTTCTATACCCACGCCGCCCTCGGGGATGGTATTCAAGTGAAAAAACTCAAAACACTCTTGTGTTAGAGTTAGGGTTCACTCAGTGAAAGTGAGTACAAAAACAGCAACAGAATAAATGAAACAAATGCAAAAGTTTGGTTCTTGACTTAAGTGTAGAATCAAACTACCGACTATCGACAATATGTTAAAAGGGTTAAAACGTAGTAATGGTTAAATGAAAAACTTGAGAAAAAAACTTCATAAAATAGTTTTAATTATGGATGGACTTCCTGGAAAACTTTGACGGCGCATGAGAGGTGAGTCTTCATACGATGTACACTAGGCGATGAAACTACTGGTTTGCAACATGCAACACACTTTTGCAACCTTTGGTACAAATCAGTTCATCCACCAAATAGCTCACCTAGCGCTTACTGAAGTAACTATACAACGGTAACATACTTTCAAAGGACCATTGACAACGGTTACAAAGCTTCATAGTCATCTCGGAGGGTATATTCCAAAATTATAGAGAAGTACCCTAAGGGTTAATTCCAATATCAAAAGCGGAGTTCCCTACTATGAACAGTCTTACGACAGGTTATGTCAAATATTAAATGATGAGAGACAATGCCATTCAACAGGAAAACTAAAAATATGAACTATTATGGATGGTCTATAAAAACCTAAGAGCATGAGAACAAAAGAATATCAAACGGATGTCGTTGCCTGCAATGAGAGAAAACATTAAATCAATTACTGATATGTATCTAGCTCCACCATTATGACAAGAAAGATATCTTACTATTTCGACAAACGTCTGATTTTTAAATTTGTATTTCAAAATTGAACAGCTAGGGTTGTTTATGCAAATAAATACGACTGTAAATGTAGAATTTTGATACGGCAAGAGATATCACATCCTACCTTCTACGGCAACATTACATATCAAGCCTTAAATGCCAATTTCTGGACTTAGATGTTTATATTTTTCAAGGTTTAAACTCCACCAAAATTAACGACAAGAGGGACAATTTTCATTCCTTATTGTTAATTTCCCCTTCGTTGGTGGGGACATTCCTTTGGCTCCTTCCTACGGTGTATATACTTCTCAGCTTGTTCGTTATGCCCGTGTTTGTAGCGACGTTTTAGATTTTAATGAACGCAATCTCTAATCTCTGTATAACTGACAAATTTTTAAGTCAAGGATTTAGTTACCACACATTCTTTCATAAATTTAAAGATTTGGTATCAAAGTTATGGTGTAGTTGCAATCATCTTATAAAACACAGGATATCATATCCTACTTTTTACGGAAACATGGTAAATAAAGTTAATCCACATGGTCTTAAAATTCATCTAAATAAATGTATCCGTAAATGATTTCGTCCCAGTATTATTAATAAATTTTAAAATATGGTTTTTATGGGTACTAATATTGACTTTCTTGTTAATAGCTTAATACGGAACTAAACAGTTTATTTTTGTTATAACATATTCTACTTTCTGTGTATATATTTGTGTAATGATATTTGCACAACCCATGTTATCTTTGACTTCTAATGATAATAATATTTAAAAACTAAATCCCATTGGACGTGTTTTTACTGACACCGTAGTAAAGAAAAGCTTGGTTTCCTGATCGATTGCTTTTGGGTTTTCAATAAGCAGACAGCAAGTATTCTTTCTATTTCGATACTTTTAGTTTTAATTGCATTTGTTGTTGGTTTTCATATCTCAAGTGTTAAATGCATTTCTACCGCTGTTGATAGTGCGTTTTTATTGCTGTTTTGTCAAACAACTGTCCTAGGGTTAGGGGCTGTTGAGCGCTCACAAACTGGTTTAAACCAGCCACATCTTTAATGTGCCTGTTCCAAGCTGGGAACCAGTAGTCAATGGTTGTCGTTGTTTAATTAGCCTTTTATTGTTATTTGTTCAACATTTTTTCAATAGATTATGTCGATTGTAGTGTTTTATGAATAGTTTCACATTTTGTATTTTGGGGGATTTTACAACCCCCGTTATTGTATGAACTCCGATTCATTATTGAAAGCCCTAATAAGACCTTTAGAGATTTAAATTCGACTGTCATTTGGTGTCTCATGGACAATCATGCTACATCTATTTTTAAACAAATTTAAAAATGATTTCATTGTTATGTTTAGCAAACTAATCCACAAAGGGTAAAGTTTGGACGATGTAGAGGGATCATTTGAATTTGTTTTTGTTGGTACAGATATTAATAAACTTATCGTTTCCTTACAAAGATATTAATAAATTTGTCATTGTATTTATCTTGTCGCTTTTATTAACAACAGAGTATTAAACCCATGGAAATACTTAGTTTATGACATCTCGGGTTGAGAGGCTTGAAGTCTTCAAGAATCTCCCCCAGAGCTTGCTTTCAGTAACTGCGAGCATTCATCAGAGAGTTATCTTCTTTTTGCATGCATTTTTGTTTAGTATATTTATGAAATTCAGGTACTCTCTACTCGGACTGGGTAAATTACTATTGATTTTTATAGTTAGTCTGTTACTGCTTTTGTTTTCTTTGATTTTTCTTATAACCACTCGTTGAGGAAGGGTTGGGATCCAATTTAACTAGTTTTATCCCACCACATATCTCATCATGTCAGGCATGAGGGTCATAGGTGTGTCTTTGTGTTATATTTTTTGTTACATGTACATTTTTTTATAATTTTCAGGTAATAGAGCAGTTTTATTTTAGGAATACACGTTTTATAATTGGGGGGATTTTGAGCTTTTCGCAAGGAGCGGTATTCCACCTTTGCTGAAGACCTTGTAGAGACCATTAGAATTGTAAATTCCCTCCGTTTTTTTCTCTTTTTTGGAATGCACTTTCTCTGACATATACCCCGTATCTTCTCATTATTATATTGAAAGATATGAAATAGGGTACATTAAAAGGAACAACATTCATACAGGAAAGAATGATAATTTATATGGCTATGATGTGGAAGTCTAATCTACTTCAAAAGAGTAACAGACAGATGCAATAGAACAAGATGACAACAAGAATTAAACTTAGAACCACCTTGTTGGGTTTCAGCTGTTTCTGAGAAACTTAAAGGTCAGAAAAGTAGTTTTACTCGACAATGATGACATTAATGAAATTAATATAGATTTTCTTATATTGCCAGGTCAAAACAAAAAGATTTCACAATCCCCACCTTGTTGAATGTCAAATGAAGTATTCGATGATCCTCAGATGGACAAGTTAATTAATTTTCAAGATCTATTTTGACATCGTTCGATATGCAATAAAATCAGGCAAAATTTTGTTAATGTAATCGATGATGATGTGGAAGTCAAATCTACCTCCATGGAACAAGAGACGGGTATAAAAGAATTTATACCATTATTTTCTAACCGTCGTCAAAATACACGCCTTTCGTCCGTGACATCCCTCCTACTTCTTGCAATGTACGACACTACCTACACAGAAATTCTGAGTTTGGAAAAGCCTTATCGAAAATTATGGTATAAGTGTACAAAGCATATGTCAGTCACGTCAGTAATTTTTGCGGGTTAAGACATAAAGATAAATCGATGTACACACACAAACTTAGAACCGTCCTGTTAGGTTTCAGCTGTCATTGAAAGAAATTGGAATGTTGGAAATGTAGTTTCAGTCGACAATGGTTTGAATGAATTTCGCTTTGTACGTAATAAATTTGTAAAAATCTAAATAAGGAAATAATTTTCGTCTTTCAGGAATTCATTCAATATCCTTCATTTTACAGAAACATGCTTTCTTGAGTAATCTGGAAAATATTACAAAGTTTTCAAGTTTAAAAAAAGAAAATGATAAGATCTGTATACAGGAAAAAAGAATCCTCACCGTGTTGGAGAAAAAGCGAACTACTGCAGGACCATCTATCTTATTAAAAAAAGAAATCTTGCTAGGTCAAGGAAGCATTCGGTGGTTTCATAAGTTGATTAATAATGTTCATGATTTGTTGTGTTTTCAAGATAAAAATTAATACTTACTCCGTATCATAAATTTTCCTTTCAACCTGAAAATATAAAATGAACTATATGCATGTATATTTCGTTCATTGTTTATATTTTCCCTATTTTGTTTTGGTAAAACGGAAAAAGAAATTGTTAATTTTAAGAATAAATCATTTGAAATGAGGTTCTCAGTGAGATATACATAGATTTTGATTATTAAACTGTAAAATAAACAGTTAAAGTCCATTTCAGTTCCTTTAAATAATGGACTTTGCTGTCTTGCCACTCCATTTCTCGACCAATTTTGTTCATTTCTTTTGCCAAAACAAAGATAATGATATTCCCTTATTCCGCTTTCGCTTCTGTAAAAGAATAATTTGGTTTTGAGAAAATTAATTAAATAACACCCCTGTGGCAATTATAATTCTTAACGTTACCTGGACAAGTCCATTCTAAGGTAGGATTTTAAGATTCCTTAGCACAAATTCCATTAGCATTGACGTTGTTACTTGATCATTCTTAGGGACAAACCTCCAAAATATCAATGTATTACACTGAATTTTTAAATCAGCTATATAATGCCAAAGTAAATCCATTTCATTGTTTGGCTATTTTTGCAGGTTACAATTAAAAAATTAGGTAATTCTTAGGATAGTTGCAGTCAAGCGGACAACATGTACGAGTGCGCCTTTTTACCTGTAAAAGAACTAAATGACATCGCTTTTGGAAATTGGTTTCTCGTATTTGTTTGTTTATTTTTGGTAAACAGTACTAGGCAGTATATTAATTAACACAATTTTGTTTTTGCCCTTCTTTTCACGAATTTTCATGAAATGGTCGTATATTAAATAATAAAAACCCCTTTTTTCATTAATAGAAAGTTTTTTGAAAAGAGAAAAGATCACTAATAATGAATTACTGTAGACGCCGAACTCTACCAGATTTGTTGTCAAGCAAGAAAACCATGTGGAAGTAAAAATCAATCATATTGTTAACACATGAGCCTAGTATTAATAGATCACACTTCAAGAAGAAATCCATATCTCACAGAGTGTTTGTTTGTTGTCATTTAAAACTGGACGAAGATGGCCGAAATAAGGGTTGTTGCCGTAGCGGTAGATGGGAGTGATCATTCTGACAACGCACTAAATTGTAAGTTTTTATTGATTGGCTTCACAAAATTCAGAAATTTAGTCAAGAATTCACATGTTCAAGTATTAACATTTAATAACCACATCTATAGTACGGTAGAGCTATATATAGTTGCATTCTAATGGATTTTTCCTTATTACTTCAGAAGATACTAATCCGAAAAAATAGTTGGAAAGCCCCTTTGGTTGACGGAATAAGCAAAGACATACATTGTGTGGGTGCCAAAAGTAGTTGTGTATTTGAATATCCGTTGACAATGAACTGAATGTAAACTATACATGCTATACAAATTTCGATTTTACACACATTTAAATGTATCAAAGGTTCATTCCTTTTAAAAGGTAAAATTTCATGTGGAGCTAGGTGGAATAGTTTAAAATGTCACGATTAACTAATTCATAATTGTCCAATTAATAGGACAGGTTAACGTATAATTTCTGATTTTTAATTGATATATAATACTAATAGAAACAGATGATAGTTTATTTCAATTTTTCATAACGCTAATTTAAAAGTCAACGCAAATAAACATAAACATATTCAAACCGTAATACGCACTAAATTAAGATCCATTTTAAACTTTATAAGGTCATAAGTTCATTCTAGGTGTAAACAGTAATAAAGTGTGGGTTGTGATGTGTAACCTTAAGGTCGTCTATTCTGTTTTGATGTAGACACATTTTTTTCTTTTGATCTGTTTTTTTTGTGCGTGTGCTAGACATGTTTCCTCAGCTGGCAGAACCAATCCTCTAGATGAGAAGTAGTCCTCAGTGTTGGCCCACAGCTGTTTCGATTTACCCAATATATCATTAGAAGGTATTAAGGTATTAATGGAAGGACAACTGGACGACCTACTAGTCGATGAATACTGCAGTCTGTCTTGTATGGAGCCTAGAATTTCTTTACTTATTCTCTTCTCAAGATTCTTTGAGTAGTGTGTTGATGCCCTAATATTGGAAATGCGACATTTTCAAAGTCTTCATTATGATTCAAGAAGACATCTTTTGACTATTGTTGTAGTTGGTGTTTGTGGCATAGATCTTTGAGTAGAATTCGAAACCTTGTGTATTCGGGTTGAATTTTAACATGTTTAACTGGCTCAGAGTAAACTGAATTCTAGCGGATTCATTGCGCCGCCAACCATTGCATGCATTGTGTGCAGTTGGTGGGAAAAGATCGGTCAGAGGAAAGTGTACCATGACTTATATATAATATCTGCATGATCGAGAAGATTAACATACTCACTGTTGTGTTGTCATCTGTAAACAGGACCGGTTCGTTCTCTTATCCATCCACATTTAGTGGTGAAAAAAAGTTTTGTTGTGTTATTTGTACATAGGAAAATGAAAAGATACGGGGTAAATGTAGGAGAGACTGCACTTCAACCACGATAAATCTAGAGGTCTCAACAAGGTCTTCAACAAAGGTGTAATACCACATCTTGTGAAAAGCTCTAAATCGCACCAAATAGAAAATCGCTTTTACGTAAAATATTACTGCTCTTACTATTAATAAAAAAAAACGCACATGTAACAAAATATCAAACACAAAGACAAACCTATGGTTTATTCCCAGTTGGTCTACTCCCACAATTCCTAACTCTAGACAGGCACACGAGACATGTGGCTGGGTTAAACTAGTCTAGAGGGTACCAAACCCTCCCCCAACGAGTGCTATGGAAGTTTTTGAAAATATCGTGTATTCGAATGTACTGTACGAGTTGATATGTATCGCCCTTAAATGTTGTGTAATATAGGCAAGTCGAATGCACTGTACGAGTTGATGTGTGTCGTCCTTGGAAGTTTTGTAATATCGTCAAGTCGAATACTGTACGAGTTGATGTGTGTTGTCCTTAAAAGTTTTGTAATATACATGTAGGCAAATCGAATGAACTGTACGAGTTGACGTGTGCCGACCTTTGGACTTTTGTAGTATAGCTAGGCAAGTCGAATGTACTGTACGAGACGATGTGTGTCGTCCTTAGAAGTTTTGTAATATCGTCAAGTCGAATGCACTGTACGAGTTAATGTGTGTCGTCCTTGGAAGATTTGTAATATAGGCAAGCCGAATGTACTGTACGAGTTGATGTGTGTCGTCCTTTGAAGTTTTGTAATATAAGCAAGTCGAATGTACTACACGATTTGATGTATTGTCCTTGGAAGTTTTGTAATATAGGCAAGTCGAATGTACTGTACGATTTGATGTGTGTCGTCCTTAGAAGTTTTGAAATATCGTCAAGTCGAATGTACTATACGATTTGATGTGTTGTCCTTGGAAGTTTTGTAATATAGGCAAGTCGAATGTACTGTACGATTTGATATGTGTCGTCTTTAGAAGTTTTGTAATATCGCCAAGTTGAATGCACTGTGCGTGTTGATGTGTGCCAACCTTTGAAGTTTTGTAATATAGGCAAATCGAATGTACTGTACGATTTGATGTGTGTCGTCCTTCCAGATTTCTTTCCTGAGATTTACTTAGTCTTCCTCGTGAATGGTTGGAGCTAGAGTAAGATTGTCGGTGCGTCGAACTCATTCTTTGAATGACCTTGTCTACACTCAGCTGCATGTAGTAAGACTTTGGTTGGTATATAACAAGAAAACAAAACCTATAAACCCCATTGTGCAATAGAAAAATATCTTTAAAAAATCTTGAATAAGCCTAATTATGTGACCGTTTTGTTTTTCAGATTATTTAGACCGTGTAGAACAACCCGGTGATAAGTTGCTGCTCATCCATGTTCCTGAAGAGTATACCTTAACCGATGCAAGTGAGTATACATTATATTTTCCAAAACAAAGAATATGGAATTTATGCCAGAAACACACGGTCCACATCTAGCTTACATTGTACATCTCTTGTTTTAGGGATATTTGTGAAAAATCTGAAATTCTATGAGAATACCTTTTATTTGTAATTATGTTATAAATGTTCAGAGACGTGCAAAAAAGTATTAGGTCACTATTGTTTTTCATATAAAACCACAATTTGTTAACAAAATTCAATTAAATTATTTATTTTCCGATAATTTGAACTTTAAAACACAGAAAATTGTACAGTTTTATTGTTTATTTTGACATAATTTCTGAGCTGTTAATTAAAAGAAGCATTAGAGTAAACAGAAAGTTTAATTTTTGTTGTCAAAATTCCCTGAATACGCAAGTAAAATTGTAATATCAAAGTTAAACATTCTGTTTATGAGATAAGGAGTCAGAAATTATTTAAACAGTCAATGAAACGATAAATTTTTCTGGTTTTAATGGGAAAGATTTATTAAATTGGACAAGGAACAACCTCACAGTATTTTTTAAATTGTGGTTTTATGTGAAAAATGACTGCAGCTGAATATATGAAGTCTCTGTGTATACCAAAACGCAATACGATTGCATGTCAGTTCCAGGCCTGATGAAATTACACGTTTTAAATATTTGAAAGTAAATTTTCATTCAAGAGTTTGTGTTATTCACTAAATATCATGTCATTAATAAATTAATTTTAATATAATTACTTGCTTTAGGTCCTGCAGTAGTTCACGAATTACTTACAAAAATGAGAGAACGGGCAAATGAAATAGAGAGAAAGTACACAGAGAGACTCAAAGAATGTATAGTAAGTTAAATTAGTGTAGGGCCAAATTATATTGCCTACAAACAACCATTCTGAAATGTTAGCAGGAGTATATCATTCCTAATTCCCTCATCTGTTAACCTCGTTTTAATCAAAACTGTTCATATATTGCGTTCTTCGTTTTCTTACCACACGACTTTCAAATTACTACATAGACTCCTGGTTTAAGGTTTACGGTTTACGCTGCCTTTTACGATCAAACAAGGTGTCAGAAATAATTTAAATTCAGAAATTATTGCGTGCACTTATTTTGCGGTTTATCGGCTGCAAATAATAACGCAACTTTTTATTATTGCGATGTCCTGAAACTTATAATAGAATAAAGCTAAAATTTAGAAATGCACGGTAATATTATTGCGAACGATATACAGTCACACCTTGGTGTCGCCTGTCGCTTCCAGCAGGGCGACATATACTATAATGTCATATAAGGATCACTGTCTGTCGTCTGGCTTCCCCGTCGTCGGCGTCAGACTATCTAAGGGACCGGTCAAAGTTTCTCAGCACATGGGACCGGTGCAAAAATGCAGTGGGACAGATATTTTTTTGTGGTATTGCTTTTGTTGGAACACCACTTTTTTTACTGGTAATATCCATGGGACACAAGTTTTTTTCCAAATACTTTGAACTAATTTTTTTAGTAACTTTTAAATCACACACTATTATACCAATAAGGTGTAGTTTAGCTTTAAAGAAAAATTTCTAGATTTTTCATGAATTTTATTGAAATACAATAAAACTTGGCAATCAGTAAGAAAAACATATA
>JARWCS010368087.1:0-10365 GCA_034783895.1 Geukensia demissa | reverse complement strand
CAAATCACTGCAAATTCAGACATTGACAATAACATAGCCATATGGAGACGGAGTGTGGTCTCACTCCAACTTTTGTACCTAATACTTTATTGACGATTTTCTACGAAAAAGGACTAATTACATAACCTAGGAAGTACAATACAAATACATTATTCCCGGAGATATTAACCACAATGAGTGACAAATGTACAACGACTAGGATAAAGATGAATTCATGTTATAACTACACTAACTCCCGTTGAAACACCACACTCTTAAAATATACAAAAAATCATTTAAAAAATATTTTTATTTTCTACTTCTGGGGAACAATTTGGTTTCTATTTAAATCAAACAAAAAGTTGGTTGACAAGTCTTTAACTGTGTACACTTTTCCACAGGCGTCATGATGGACAATTTTAACAATTTCGCCTTTTCTCCAATATCCACTACTGAATACTGCTGTCCCCTTATTCATGGCTGGGTTTGGTCGAAACATTACCAGTTCCCCTATTTGTGGATAGTATTCAATTTCCTCTCTACATGTACTAGAAAATTGTTCCATTGGATATTCTATTAAACTGTTTATTTGCATCGATTTATAGTAAGTTAAGATTCCTTCATTCAGTGAGCGTCTCTTTGGTTGTGGGTCAGATTCCATGTCCTAAAAAATTAAGTAATTTAAAATAAAATCATGTATTAAAATATGGGGTACAGGTGTTATCTTCAATTTGGTACGTATAAAGTATGTGATATGGTCTCAAAATTTTAAATTGTTAAAAAAAACATTTATTTATATACAAAAATACTCCATATTTTTTTTTCTTTTTTCGTAAGTTTTTTTTGTGTAAGTTAAAGCGATAATCTTAAACGTTGACAATGTGAAAAAAATTTACTACTTACTAAGTTGCGTATACGAAAGTTGTCATTATGTGAATCCACTGCTAGTGGTCTGTTTTCCTTGTCCTCAATTGGCATTGGGCATGAACCAAACTTTCTTTTGTACATACTTTTGTAGTAGTCACTAACCTGAAGAATACAAATTAATGGTAAACCCCTGTTTTAATGAGGTATCTTAATTATTACAAATTAAAAAAGTTAAAAAAGGAATCGGTGTCGGACATTATTCAGTCCCAAATGTACAAATCAATGATGTCCTTTTTACTGTCGAAAGTGCAAAAAAATCACTAACATAGTCTAACAGCAGTAACAAATTCATCGCTATACGTAGCATGTGTTGTTAATACAATGAACATAAATTTATCGCTGTCGCATATGTTGTTTCTACAATAAACATAAATTTATCGCTATCGCATAAAGTTGTTTCTACAATAAACATAAATTTTTCGATTCGCATTTATAGTCTGTCTTGTATATTTTTTCTGTAGATTACTTATTCGTGAGTAAAACTGTTTTCTTTATGTCATATTGCCAATAACAAAACCCAATAATTCTCAACTATTTCAATCAAATTTTTACAAAAAAAGCACTTATACCTGACTGCCTGTATATTCACCAAATGACTTGGATCGTATTTTCCTGTTGGATGTCAAATTATGCTCATTTTCGGTAGACTGGACATCATTTGTACATTGCGTTTGAAGATCTTTGTCTCCTTCATCGTCCTCCAAAAATTCTATTGCTTCTGAAATCATATTAAATTAATTTCAAGTATGTTAAAATCGATTTCTAACTTAGCATAATACGCATAATGTACACAAATAAATACAATCATTAATTAGTTTAATTTTACTGTGTAAAATGTTTGTATCTATCGTATAGGTTTATTCGTTATTTTAAAAGAATACTGACCTTCTATCGTCAAATTTGCATCCACTTCTCTTGTACTGTGTGGTGCACTGGATATATCGTGTGTATTTCTGTTAACCCCGTTGTCCGTCACATTTGAAATTTCTTCTGCAAATTAAAGTCAGTTATTAATATAAGCAAATGAGAATGTGTGAACATAAGGTAATACATGTAATTAACATACGGACAAATACAATTTTAAGATAACATAAAAATGTAAGATAAACTAAAACACCTGAATTTTCAAATAAGTATGTCCTTTTTAAATAGCCACTTAATTTGATACATAGTGTAAAAAGCAGTCCATATGCCAATTGACTCGCTGAAAAGATACATCAAAAGTCAAATAAAATCACCAGGTGCGCTTATTTTAAAATTTTGCACTTGTATATATGATTTAAGATATAAATTATTAATAAAAAAAATTGTAAATATAACAACAAATGAAAGCACAGGTTGCTTGTGTCTATTTGTAAATCAAAAAAATGATATGAAGAATAAATTTTAGTCGCTTTAAAATTGCTAACCTTGTACAACTAAATCCGTATCTCTTTTGCTTTCACATCTTTTCTCAATACCACTCTCCTCCCGAGTCTCGTCAGATACAACTGGTGTTTGGTCTTGTGTGCCGTTTTCATCGTCATTTTCGTTTTCATTTTCTTCTCCTACATCTAAGTGACAGTTGTTTAAAAAATCCCTTTCCTCTTTTGTCAAGGCAGCATATGGAATCTGCAGATAGTATGGATTTAAAGTTACTTTAACGTGTATAAATACGGATTTGCAGCATGTTTGTCATTAACACAGTTTTCACAAAATTCCATAATAACGCCGGGCCAAATCAACGACTACAGTTCGTCATTTATACATCATTAACAATGGACGAACATATATATATATATATAATTTTAAACTGCAAAACTATTTACATAAGATAAAAATTGACAATCTATTGATTTTATTATTTGGATTTTATACTAAACAAACATAAGGCCGTACCAAATCGTTTTCTCTTTCTTTGATCTATGTACAAGCGATATACTTGAAATTGATGGAAAATTGAAAACCGGAAGCAAAGAATTGGAATAAAAAGATCATGGGAAGACGGGTAAAAATGTACACGGGTTAGATGCAGAATCATTTTGTTTTAATAATTTGTTAATATTTAAATACATACAAGGTCGCTGATTTATTAAAGAAGATTGTAATCTGTTAACGTATCTATTTAATCTTACACATATGTCATTTAACCGTTTGTCATTTTCTTGCGATATTTATTTTTTTTCATATAATTGCACAAGCATATAAAATAATACCTGATCATTAAGAGGAACTGCAAAGTTAGGTCTCTTGTAGAATAGTTGGTAAGGTGTGTTTGGTCTAGTTGCTTTGTTTAGCCTGTTGTTATAGGTATAATAAAACTCATCTAGACTATCAACCCAATTTCTGTCGTCTGCCATTTTAATGCGAAAATACTCGGTTAACGTCCTGTTGAATCTTTCAACCCGTCCTTGAGATTGGGGATGGTACGGTCTTCCGTGCATTTGCTTAGTTTCAAAGGTCTTCACAACTTCTTCCAGTTCTTTGTTTCGAAACTCTTTCCCATTGTCTGACTGAAGAATTCTAGGCGCTCCAAATATATAAATATACTTCATAACTATATTTGCAATTTCAATTGCCGTCTTACCCTTTGTGGCTTGTCCGAACGCAAATCTTGAGTAGCAGTCGACAATATTACAAACATAATTGTATCCTTTACACATAGGCATTTTCTTTAGATCTATCTGCCACCTTGAATTGGGGTATGTGGCTGGAATGGGCTGCCGAGTCACGGAAGTTTTCGGTAAGATCACTGCTCTTGCACACATATCACAACGTACATGCTGATCAAAGAGTAGCTTGATATTTTCTCTCACAACGGGAAACGCCGTCCTCCTAATGGTCTCATATATGGCAAGGGATTTCCTGTGGTCTGTTTCATGGTTCTGTTTAATTAGCTTGATCATTTCCTCTCTTGACAAACACCTCCTATGTATTGTGTTCAGGTCTGTGCTCCTCTTGAAAACGTTTCCAGATTTCTCATCATAAAAAAATTCGGCAAGAATTTTTTTAGTCCACCTTTCTTCTGTACATACAGTTTTCGCCATCTTAACTGGACCCCATTTAGGATTTTGTAATTTTAACTTTGTGATGCTTATAATCTTGTCGAATTTACTCCAAAAAACTTCTGGATTAGTGTCCTTTGATAGTGGTTTCTTGCGTTGTAGGGCAAACCCATCATCGGGAACGCTCGACTCCTCCGACTCCATGATTTGAATTGCCGATGTTGTTTTGTGCATTATCTATGACGTCGGTGAAGTCGACGTTTTCCCTCCACGAAATCGGACACGTTTGTGGGAAAAATCAGACACGTTTGTGATAATGTGACGCAATCGGACACGTTTGTGAAATCGGACACGTTTGTGGAACCGGACACGTTTGTGAGTCCTACATACTTATGAACTTTTATTGCTTTTTTAGTATTGTTAGAAAACGTAAATTGTAATCGAACAATCTGAATACATTTTGCAAGTTTTGGATCATTTGCCCGAATATTGGTCTATGTTATTATGGAAATGCAGCGAAATCAACAGTAGTTTTCGACTTGAAATGAAATGAAAGGTATATATTTTTTTACCAAAAATTACATAGACGCTCAAAAGTTAGACAATTTGTATAGTCAAAATGAAATTGATCCATAAAAACACATCAAAAGACTAGATTAAATTTATTAATATTTATGAATCAATAAACAAGGCATAATAAAAAAAATTCTCCATTTCACATTTCCCTACATATATTTGTGAAATCAATACCTGGGTAAAACCTGATCCAACAACTGTTCTGATTTCCTCTTTTCCTCTAAGAAAGCCTCTGTACGTTGACCGACCAAGTCTTCCAAATTGTTTGCATATTGTTCCATACGGCTAAGTAGTTGATCTAATATGTTATGACTTGTTGATATTCTACAAAAATATGTTACATGGTTAGGAATCATATTTATATAACAATATGAGATTTGGCCTGATTATCCGTAATACAGCAATTAACCAAATAAACTTCTAATGGTACCATATGTAACCAATCTTATTCAAACTAAAATTTGTTATCGGATTATTGGAATGTCTATTTTTTGATGAAGTAGCTTTTTAAAATGAGAAGATATCTTAAAAATGTGCAAAAAACAAAACTAATGATCACAATATCAAATTAGAATTTCAATAAAGCTAAGCACCAAGATTTCAGACATAGGAAATTTCCTTGATTGAAGGCAGTTATCGATAAATGGTGAAACTTGTCCAAAAGTACCCTGTCACGTCTTTCAGTTTTTTCTTGATTGATCTAAACGTCGGTCTTTTAAACAGAGATTCGTCCCAGCATTCTTTCATCAAATCCACAACCTTTGGCCTGTCAATGTCTTCTGGTAGTTGTGGGCGGTATGGTTGTTGTAACCCACCATCTTTTATCTTCTTTACAATTTCTAAAAAGTAGAAGATTTATTGAATGGTGCTTAAAGTCCAGCGGCAAATATTTCATGCATATTCAGGACGAGAGCATATTATTGATGAATGATGATGAATAAGTACTGCTTTGTACTAGACCGACGCACTGAGCCGGGTTTTTAGCGTGCTACCTCACGAAAACAACAGTCCACAGGAAGACGTTCAACTTTACTCATACACATTATTCTAGCTTAGAAGCAGCAAAATACCAATTTTAATGTCTCTGGTTTGATTGCACGCTAATGATTACGCCACCGAGGCGGTTCTAAACTTTAATTTGTTAAATTTTGTTTTTTTGTGAAATTTTAAAACCTTTATGGTCTGTCTTTGTTTTTTCTTTCATTAGCATGTTGCTTACTACAATGATCTTACAGTGTGTATGTAATCAAATACTAATTGCTTACTGATACTTTGGTTCTGAAAAATAGAGGGTTTAGGTGCAATTGAAAGAGATTAATACCGTAGCTTATCGCATTAGCATGAACAAAGTCAATTGTGATCGTCTATGAGAAATTAAATTATCTATGGTTTAAGGATGGTGGTCTATAACATGTATAAAAATTTTAAAGGAAAGATTGGACTTAACAAGCACTACAACCAACGGAATTACCCGTATTATTTACATTAGAAAAATAATACCCGCCTTTTGAATTGGATAGATGATTTATAATACTTGCGATCGTATTGAGGATGTAATATTGATGACCACTACGATAAAAGTTGACCACCCCCCCCCGTTGTCTTTTGAGGAATAAGAAAATTAAATGTACAGGAAAATAGATTACTCCTTGAAATGTACTTAGGTCATAGGTTTGTCTATGTGTAATATTTTCGTTACATGTATTTTTTTAAATAATGTTTAGGTAGGAGCAGTATTATTTTTCCTTAACACGATTTTTTGAGGGGGTAGGGCGATCTAAAGCTTTTCACAATGAGTGGTATTCCACCCTTGTTGAAGGCCTTGTGGCGACTTTTAGATTTGTGAATTCCCTCTGTTTTCTAGTGATTTTAGTGAAATTTCTGAAATCTAATTTATCTTTTTGTTTTCATATATTCAGCATGTAAAAATTCTCAATTTATATGCAACCTTGTTAAACTTTTATTTTTAAACTACAGATATAAACAGAAAGCTCACCCAAAGGCCTAAGGAATTTTAACTGTTTTAGTGATTAAATAAAAGCTTTTTAAGTGTAGATCTGAACCTTTATGTTTTGTTTCAGGACACATAATATTAAGATTAAATGTAGGACAAGCTCCATCCCACAACAAACGTTTCCAGACATTCGAATTAACCAACATCCTTAATGGCGTAATGAGTGGTTGCTTGTGGTGTTTAGCAAAGGTCCCATAAAAGAGTTATAATTGATCCGACTTAATCGATGTTTAGTAGGTGATGATATCCCAAATATACGTCGACAATAAGCCATACTAAAACAAGAATTCTAACCTTTAGATAGCACGATGAAAAATATTATCTTCAACTGTCGAACCATATATGGATGTGTCAATTTTGTTTTTACATTTCTTTTACACCTATCTTTAAGTCCATTTTTCTTATTCCAAAAACACAATTATTCTCCTTCCTAATAAATTTTTAATATTTTTTTTTAAATACTGTGTTATCTTATGATGAATGAAATATATTTCAATTTGTAGTCATAATAAAAATCAAATTAAAGACTATTTCTATAAATATTTTTTCTGTATTGTTTATTGGTTTAAAGGTATTGATGCCTAAAATTTATTTGATTTATTAATAAATTTCATGGGGTTTCTTTTAGTTTTTTTCGAGCTTGTCTTGTCTCTTTTAATTATGCACTTTTGATCTTCTCTCATGGGTATTCACTATTTGTCTTGCGAAATGGTGATGTAATAATGATGTTATACAATTGCAACTTCAGTCGTTCATTAACGGTCTTTGTTCAAAAAGAAATTGATGATTACTTCAATTTCTTCCAAAGTTTTTTTATGTATAGTCTTTGATGAATATTGTTAGATGTTGTTTTTCAAAAACTATTACATCAAAATTCTCTTTTTCTTTTCAGCATGTCGAAGTATTTCTCAATCAATATGATTTTTTATACTTTTCTGTTCGATAATCGTCTGAGACAAACCGTTCTTATAACGAAAGGTAATCATTTAATAAAACCAATTTGCCTGATCTTACAGTAAAAATATATTACAATTTTTAATTTTTTTTAAAATTTTTTGTTGTTCCCTTCATGCAACCATGACAACTGCACATGAAGCTTAAGAAAAACACGATGATAATAATTAATTGCCAAAAAATGCGTAATTACATATATGATCTTATTAAATTGATCTAAAGCAGAATCAGGTTTCTAGGAAGGTCTCGATATGTAAAATGGCTCTAAAACCTTTAATTATTTTTTAAACGAAATAAAAACAAAATAATTGCCTTTCTCAAATGAAAACAAATAAATGAAATAAAACTTTTTTTCAGTAAATGAATGGATAGGTAAAAATTATTCGTTTCACAAATTCGTCTACTTAATATTCTTACCCAGTTTCAATGCTTAAATCATATGATTAAACAGTGATAGAAAAATAACGTTAATGTGTTTTCAAAGGATTATCATGCTATCATAGACACTCTCAATGAAATTGTCTAATGAACCTTTTCAAGCTTATTTCAAATAAATATTTTTAAGGATTGTTATAAATCAACCTGGTAATTCTTATGCAGGATCGTCAAAATTACTAATGAAGCCATACAAATAAGGCATCATTGTCAAAGAATAATTGTAAGCCCTGACATAACGTTTATGATCTCTGTCTTTTGCATATACAAAAAAAATTATATTGTATTTTTATAACTCTTTGTACAAGGCAATCCGGATTTTCTGGTTGTTACATTTTTCAATCTCATCTATCTCATCTAACCAAAACGTTTTCAGGATTCAGTCAACATGTACCACATATGGAAAGCGAACTTTCACAAAATTCTTAACCTGTATATTGTCAATTCGTAACTTGTTAAAGTGTATTCTCCAGACTTGCAATTCATGAACAGTCAATTTTGTTTTGTCCATAACTTACTATCAGGGTAAAATCACAGTTCGTAATTCATGAAATGTAAATTTGTTAATACAGCGCTAAAACAAGTTGTATTTCAAACATTATTTTATACCTTTTGCCGTCAGTAAGTCCTGGTCCATTTCAAATGGTGCCATACGAGTAAGAATTTCAAACATAATCATGGCATAGCTGTAAACATCGGATCCCTGTGAAGCCTTGCAATGTCCTCTCAGAATTTCAGGAGCAACCCACAGATATTCTGTAAAAATATAGTTAACAAATTTAATATTAGGAATTTGCGCTGGTAGTATATAAATAGGAGATGTGTAATGATTGTCTAAGAGACAGCCATCCACCAAATATAAGTCTTTTCTAAAACTTCTGTAGGTTCCATTACGGTCTTCAATAATGAACCATAACAGTGTAAAATGCCCCCAAAATACAAAATGTGAAACTATTCATAAAATACGACAATCGACCTAATCTACTGAAATAAACGAAACGTTTCATCAGCACATTATTATTACATAATAATGATATTGTTAAGTATGTTTTACATTAATCTGAAATGTTAATTTGATTTCAAAAACTAATGGTCAAAATAAACAATTTATTTAAAATAACATGACAATATATTAAAACAACTTTTTTTAGATTTGGGACATTCCATTTTTATCTCCTCTCAGATGTAGAAGATGAGTAATTTTTGTACTGTTGTCATTATCACTGTTCTAACCCTTTGGTTTCTTTCACTTCCTCTACTAATGTACACCAAACGACATTTGGCACGACTTAAGTAAAAATATATCGAAAGTATATCAATGAAGTATGTTATGTTACATATCGTTGGACTTAATTTTCCACCGCAACTAATCCTGCAAGGAAAAATTGCAGTTTTCCTCATGCAGCAGAAAAATTTCTCATTAACCCTCTATGTTAAGTTTTTGACGTTGGAAAAAAATCTGCTAAAATGGCATGTTTTCATAGATATATATTGCAACTGAGCATTTTATCCAGAATGCAATTCGACCATAACCGTAAAATTTCATCTTTTATCTGTCATATAATATAAATTTTATCATGTTTATACCATTTAAAGCTTCCGTCATGGTATTGACTCTGGTTCATTACTAAAGGTCGTAATGAGATCTATAGAGGTTTAAATTCGACTGTCATTTGGCGGATGGCTGTCTCATGGACAATCATGTCACATCTACTAATTTTATATGTTACCTGAGACCATTGGTATATTGCATAAAAAATAAGCAGATTTACAAAATCGAGAAAAAAACAAAGTAAAAGAACATTAACAGTACGCCCTTTTTATTTTCTATTTTATATTTAAATGAATTTTTAACTACAGCTTCAGCTGCTGCAAACGATTTTAACTCCAATGATATACAGTATGATATATTTCATGTGAAACTTCTTATACAGATTCACTTTTGTTGTGGCAGATTTTGTTTGGTGTACTATATTATAACAATACTCTATGTCAAGCTTTTGTGGCGTGTAATTTTTCGAGCTATATTAAATTACATGTACGTTTCTGTCTTAGTATTTATTTTTAATTAATAGAAAGATTGCTATGGTCTTGTCTGTCTTCCGACTTAACGATTTCTATCAGCCCCTTTGGTATCTTCGAATTCCTTTTGTTCCACAGTTAAGGGTTTATGTTTACACTTTGCAGTGACGTTTTACATGCTATTTTCTGCCCCTGAATTTCTCTACGGAGATTTAACATTGAGGGTCGGCCATCGCGGGAGCGCTTAAGTTTGACCTAGATAAAGTAATTTGAAAAAAATACGCACATTTCTTTTGTTCCGACCTTCTCTCGTGATTCATTAAGAAGAATTACCTTTAAATTTTCATTCAGGTGCGCCTCAAACCATTTTTGCATGTTATCGTATCCTAGTTTTATTACTTAATTATATCGCAGCGTTGGCAATGTGTATTCCTAATATCGCGCTAGCGCGTGCAAAGAGCCACTTCCGGCAAA
>JARWCS010368076.1:0-10366 GCA_034783895.1 Geukensia demissa | reverse complement strand
GTGGCAAAATATCTCACGTTAGTTTACACATCACGCATTCATGAGTGCGTTTCAAAATAGCTCGAGACTGTGATCGTGATAAACTCTTGTGTCTCAGATCACTGGGGGATCACGCGCGCCTGGCGATCTTATACTAGTATACTCATTGTTCACAAGCCCCTGTTATCAGTCCTTCGGACTGTCGATACTTAATTTCGGACTATCGACCCTTCGGACTATCAGCCCTTCGGGCTATCGACCCTTCGGACTATTGACCCTTCGGACTATCGACCCTTAGGAACATCGACCCTTCGGACTATAGAACTGTAACCGTTTTCCGTGTAACATGCCAAAATATGTCTTAAGGTTTGAAGGCATAATGTACGACCAGGAGGGGAGTGCATTATACGTTCTAACCCTGGGACATATTTTGGCATATTACACGGATAACACAAAATTATTATTATTACTCTGAATGTTTCTTTATTGTCAATCAAAGTGAGAAAACCCCGCCCATCAATTATCACATGATTTTTCAAAGTCCGCCTTTTACAGGCATATTACATGGATTAGCGTTTAATATGCGTTCGGATATTACATCAACACTATTTGTCCTTTGTAAAAATACGTAAAAATAGTAGAATTGAAATTCTAATGAAAGACTCCTACATGAAGAGTAATAATTCCTAACAAAACCTTACATAATAACCACTTCCTTGTATCAGAGTGCGAACTATTATATTAGAGAACGGAAAATCTAAATAACTTCCATATTTGAACAACTAATGGGAGAAATATACTAGAAAATGGAGTTTTGCTAGTTGTTTTCTGTTACAGGATTAAATAAATCGCCATATGAAAACTCGCATTATCATCAGCACGGCAAAATTCGCAATAATAAATGCACGCAATAATTTCTGAATTTACAGTAATCAGATCCATCTTGTCTTCATACGGAATTAACTCCGATTTCTTGAGACATCTTGCATGGGATATTTTTCTATTTTACCTTGAAGGCGACCGGGGTATAGAAATATGCCGTTCGGTTTCTCCGTCTGCAGGTAGAACCCTTGTGTTAGTTGGGCGGGATGTATTAATACTTGGTCACCCGAGAGTAGCCGGTTTTAAGAAATTGTTTGCTCGTTTTCTCCGCCAGGATTTCGTTGGTTGTGTGGGATGTATAAATTATCAACCCGTCTCGGACGGGAACGTTACCACCGTGCCTCGTGTTGGGGAAAATGCCACGCTCTCAGCACGGTAAAGATACCTTTGCGACAGCTCGTAATGAGTGGTCCATAGCTGACCAGTTGTTAAGGCTCCTGTCCAAACAGTATCCTGTGGCTATTAAATTATCCGGCTAACCCCCAGCAAGGCCCTTTTATGATTTATTGTTTGATAACTTGTTCCCGTCCTGAATAAGCATGAAATATTTGCCACATGACGTTTAACAACAATCAATCAATATTTTTCCCTATAAAAACTCTAAAAGACATGGCCAGGCTGCCGTTTCATAAAACGATCGCTAAATTAACGTGCACGTTAGGCTATAGAAAGCCAATGGAATAACGTGCACGTTAAATTAGCGATTGTTTAATGAAACGGGGGCCTGGTGTCTATAAGACATTCTAAAGACCATGTTTGTCAAAATATTGAGGTTTATTTGCTTTATTATCACATGTCGATGTAAAATAGTATCGTGACGTATATTTTAATAAGATGAAGTAGCACAGATAAATATTACTGTTGAAATTGTTTCCAATAGTATTTTTCCGACAGTATTTTTTCGTGATATATTTCATAATCATTGAAAACTTTTAATGTATAAATGTTTTGACATGTGTCAATACAACGATTTTCTAGACAGAGCTGCTCAGAAAAGGATATGTTGCTTCTCGGTTGAAGTCATCACTACAGAAATTTTAAGATCGACAACACAATCTTGTCGGTCGGTATGGAATATACGTTTCGCATATGAAGACAGATATTCTCCTGTCAAGGAAAATAAGGCGCTTCGCTTTCTTCGCCTGGAGGTTGTTATCCCATGAAATGACTAATACCGGATTGGAAAATGGACATCGCGGTGGGTGTTCTAAAAGAGGCAAGAACTGCTTACCCTTCCGGACCACCTGAGTTCTCCTCCCGGTTTTTTAGTGGGGTTCGCTTTGTTCATAGTTTTTTTGTTTTTAATTATGTATATATGTCATGTTCTGTCTTGTTCGTGTTCTGAGATTGCCGTGTCTGTTGTCTGGCAGTTCGGTTTTCTTTCGCTTCCCCTTAAAAATTATATTTTGTAAGCCTGTAATTTACACTAATAAAATGATGTTTAAAACGTGTTGTTTTATTTAAGGTACAAATATTTTATGCATAATCAGGACGAGAACAGGTTATCAAACAATAAATTATTAAAAGGGCTAACATGGGTTAGGCCGGGGATTTAGCCTAAGCCACTGGTCACCAACGATCACTCATTACAAGCTGTTGCAAAGGGTCTTTAACGTACTGAGAGCATGAGAGCGTAGCATTCTCCTTACGCGGGACATGACGGAAATGTTTCCGTCCGAAACGGGTTGAGAATTTATACATCCCGCAAAACCAATGATCGCCCCTTTAGGAAGAGTTCCATCCCTGGCGGAGAAACTGAGCAGCCTATTTTTTTTAACCCTGCCTACACTTGGGGATGTCGCGTATTTAAAGGTCACGCCCAACTAACAGATGCCCCTTTAGCAGTGGTTTTACCTTTAGGCGGAGAAACCAAACGGCCCATTTCTATACCCCGGAAAATGGGACCGAAAACAATCGAGTCGATCAAATAAATCATCATTACAGGACTACTGATAATAAAAGTGGCATGTGAAAAGTAATCACACCTAAGCCTGTTTTAAAAAGAATTCGAAGATACCAAAGGGCAGACAGAAATAGTTACATCACAGTAGAAATACCTAAAAGTACCTAATTCTTCAGTTCATCGTATAATAAACAATTAGTAACAATTGAAAAGTTATTTAAAAAAAGTAAAGGCGTAGCTATAAGTGCTTCATTTTATAATGTTTTGATATCCGCTTTCCTTTATTTTGGTTCTAATGCTACTGATGAGAAGTTACTCCTTGAAATGGCCATATGGCATACCAAAAGTGACCGTACTCGTTTAACATAATGGTAAACTTATTTTGCGTAGATTTAAACGTCTTGAAAGCTGCTTGTATAGATGTGGAGCGGTTTTCTAGCCATTTACTTCATACTTTCTACCTTCCAAAAAGAAAGAATATTGACTATATGCCAGAAAGACATACCGTGAGGCAGAACTTATGTAAACATCGACATGCTGATAATTGGGCGGTGAAACCCGAGAAGAAATAACGATCATTGTAGCAAGAATGAAAACACAATTATGTATATATCTTGTTTAAACAATATCATTGACATTTTGTCTGTAGAGTAAATAGACAGCAACCATTGTAAAACGTTTGAAATCTGTAAAATTACAGTAAAATTATTTGTAAACATTGTATCCTACTATGGAATCAATTAATGACCATAACTTTTTATAGAAAATCCATAAAGTATGATCATTTAATATGCAAATACAAAATATTTATTCTATTGATCTTATCCCTTTTTACCTTTTGTGTTTCCACGATGTTTCCATGTAGATTTTAATCTAAAATTACTAACAAAAATATTTTTTCTACAAGATATCACTAATTTTATCTGTATTTGTTTTGCTCTTTCAACCATCTTTGGATGTTTTTAAAGACTGCAGGTCGATTCGTTTTAGCTGCATGCAAACTAATGAGTTGAACAAATAAATTCGATAACATCCACTGAATTACTAGGATCAAACTGAAATTTAAAGAACTTTTCAAAGAATGTGTCTTCCTTCTTGCGCGTCCTATAATATAAGCTTCATCAGTTCTTATCGTCTGCTTTTAACGTTTTCGTCGGATATATATTTGCATTTTTCTATTATGGGCGAATACGTCCGTGATCGCCTATACTACAAGACGAGCATTCTTTGCAGTATTGCGACTATACAATATTCATTACCAATATTAAAGCAAAGGAGAACCATTACATACTCAAACCTCTGCAATGGGAAATCGACCAAGTCGAAGTAGAAGAAATTTTTTTCATACTTACCAATATAAAAACACACCCCCGTTACCGATAGGAACATGAATTCCACAGTTAACATGCACAGCCGACCAAGGATGTGTGACGAAGGTATCAACCGCATATGTTTCCCTGGGATTTAGAACTGCATATTCCTTCAATTTACCGTCGTAACCGTGCCAAAACAACCTTATTGTAGAGGGAGAAACGTTTTCAAATGTGACCTTTGTTGGCTGGTCGGCATTCTGAGATCGTATTGACATTCTCTTGTTATATGAATACGAGTGTAGAGCGTTTGAATCATTCCTAAATCCATCACATACTAAATTATGAACTCATTCAACCTTGTCCTTTTGCTGCCAAATTCAAATTCACAACGACGTCGCATACGCCACAATTATGTGACGTCGCGACTTTTATCGACTACGTTTGTCAGGTGCGACGTGTGAAATTTATGTTGACGTTGGCGTTATCGAAATATCCGTAATTATGTCATTTATTGGTAGATGTTATTTAAATTTACACCAGAAGACACACAACTGTTTACAATACTATTTTTCTCTTTTTTATTGAACTCTGTAAAAAATAAAAGAGTTAATTTACCAAGAAAACTATATGAAATACTTTTTATGTTGTAATGAAACAAGGATTATTCGAATTCGTGCATATTATCTTAATGTAGATTAAAAAAAAAAAAAAACATTTCACCAAGTATGTAAGGAAAATATTTCGATCTTTTTAATTGATGTACATGTATATTAAAATTTAAAAATGTATCAGGTGTTGTATCAAAGTAAGTTATTTTTTAATATTTTCATATTTAAATTTCTATGTGCCATGTGACAGTTGTAGAACCAGTTAAACTAAAAAAACTGTTGGATTTTCTTTTTAAGACATTAATTAGCTTTTTATTTGTTTTTTTTTTAAATTCTAGCCGAATTCTTAGGCCAAAAATGTGCCATAACAACCCTTGTCATTTCTTTTCACAAAAGACGCTAGACATATATAGTTTCTTTTTTAGGGCAATCGTTGGTGCCTGTATAGGGGCAATAGTTGGTATCGTTATATTTGCTGTGCTGATATATCTCTGTTGCAGGTGTAAGTATGCCAGATATGTGTAAGCTTTATCGATTTTGATAGCTTAATATTAAAAAAAATTATCCCGTAAGTCCGAATATGAAGCTTAGGGCCTGTTCACACTAAAACCGGACTTACTCAGGTAAATGGGGATTAAGTCACATTGCGTTCACACTAATTTTGATTTAATCAGAATTAACTTAATCCGAATTAGGTTAATCCAGATCAAGTTAATCCTGATTAACGTCATAATAAGTAACGTTACTTATTTTTTTATTTCTACGTTTCAGTTTGTTACCTGTAAACTGGCTTAAGTTGATCCGGATCAAGCTAAGTTGATCCGGATCAATTTAATCCGGACTAAGTTAAGCCTAGTGTAAACACGCCCTTAGTGCGAGGGAGCAAAGTCAACGTGCTCTAATATTGATTAAGCGGAAGGATATTTTACGTTCACAATTCAAATTGTTCATTGTTTACCAAATGTACAACGGTATGACAACTGTTAAACCGGAAGTCATGTTTTCGGTTATAAATAGGTTATCATACAGCTTATGTTCAAAATTATACAATGTGGTAATTATCAACAATTGTTCACCCACATGGCTTATGTCTCAAGACTTAATTTGCTGAATAGTTCATTTTATAGGGTTATTCAAAGGGGAATAATTGGGTAATATATGGAGACTTAATTCAAATGTTTAAATACCAGTTTCTATATCAACTCGGGCATCTTCCCGAGACCCACATATCGGGTCCGAGGGCTTATCCACAGGGACGATATTGAGATGATTCCGATTGATTTGGAAAGTGACATCTAATGATCTATTTATCACGTATTTTGTACATTATTTGTTATAATACTTTCATTTGAAAAATAAATACCTTTTTACAGTAGAAACGGAACATATTAATAGCCTTTCAGTACAGCCGAAAACTTAATAAACTTGACAACTGTCTCGCTGCACATTCTAGATTCATAATTCTCTATGATAGCGCGATAGGACCGATATGGATTTATAGCGTAAACTCCATCGCAGCACTGGAGGCCTATATTGAATTACAACCTTGAAAATTATATCTGCTCTGACGCCATAATAATCATAGCGAGCTTTGTTCCGTATTGGACATGCAGAAAAAACATCTGACATCTAATGATCTAGTTATCATATATTTTGTCAACAGTTTTTCAGAATAAAACTATTATACTTTTATTTGAAAATAATTATATTTTTAAAGTAGAAACGGAACATATTAATAGCCTGTCAGTACAGCCAAAAGCTACAATAAACGTTACGTCAGGACTTAACTATTCTCCACGAGAAGGTCGATATGGATTTATAAAAAAAGACCCACAAATCAGCACTGAGGACCGGCATAAATTTACAATGTAACATCCATATCAACCCTCATATCAGCCTTGAAGCCATAATAATCAAAGCGAAAGTCTCTATTAAATACATGTATCTGGCAATAGGGCAATTATCAAAACATTCTACTCGCCCGTATTGTGTTGAAAACCCGTTTTGAACACCAAGCCTATGGTGTCTCGTCAGATGCGATTTCAGACTCGTAAAATATCGTACACTGTCAACCCATATTGTACAAAACAGTGTATAATCATATATTAATATTATTGTAAAGCAGTTAAATGATTTAACCACAAATTGTACAATATTACATATATTTTTGAATAACAACATCAGATATTCAATATTCAATTCGGAACTTGAAATCTTGAAAACGGACGGCAAACAGTG
This sequence comes from Geukensia demissa, assembly GCA_034783895.1. NCBI lineage: Eukaryota > Metazoa > Mollusca > Bivalvia > Mytilida > Mytilidae > Geukensia > Geukensia demissa. The sequence continues at coordinate 3,443 of JARWCS010368076.1, read as the reverse complement.
CCGTACAACACACAACAAGAAACAACTAATGATTTGGGAATACGAACCCATTAAAAAAGCAAAATGCTAAATTAGTTTCATCTCAGGGATTAAAAATATATGGTCTTACAGTATCAGTTATTACTTTTGCAATACTCTACTGGTAAACATTGGTTGCATCTATAAGTGAGTTAAACACGATACGAAAACTAGAATTAAAACACGAATTTTCAACGTGCCCCGGTGACAATAAAGAAGCATCACATTTGGAATTAATTTTGTTATACCTTCTGTTTTCTGATTGATGCTTGTAAATATAGTTTTAATTTTTTTAATACATATAGCAAAAAAACGAACAGTCGGTACAGTTGTTAATCCGCCAGGTGGTGCAATGGTCGTTACAACAGGTCAACAGCAGTACGGACAACCACAATACGGACAGCCACAGTACGGACAACAACAGTACGGACAACCACAATACGGACAGCCACAGTACGGACAACAACAGTACGGACAACCTCAATATGGACAGCAAACCTACGGACAACCGACAGGATATCCTGCCAGTGGTTTCACTGACAACAATGCAGCATACCCGCCTCCTCCACCAGATTACAAACCAAATACAAATTAGTATTAAACTTTTGAACCAACAAAATTATATTTATATAGATTTAATTATGTCTTAATTTATAAAAAAAATAGCTTAGGCAATACTTGTTTGATAATATATTACACAAACAACCCACATTTTATGTTTGTCGGGTTATACAAGTATCAGAATTATGTTTGTTACAAGAATAATAAAACATTTTGGAATATAATTATTCGAGGCGTTAGGCCAAAGTTGTGTTTTTCTTTGTTTTACGTCAGCTTGCTGGTAGGTTTTTGGAGTCATTTTTGCAAAACACACACAGAGAAAGTTTCAAAAATCACGAATGTTGCTTTGCACTTTTAAAATGAACAACAATGAAAGAAATATGTGGTGTTTTGATAAAAGTTTGATTAACTACACACAGATATATCACTTAAATATTCTCTTCCATCTATAGAATTTACTTTCAGAATTGACATTGATCCTGTAAGTGGTATTCATAAAAGATTATATCTGTGTTTTTTTTATATTGTGTGTGTATTTTTTGCTTGCTGGTTGGTAGGTTTTCAAATTTTTAGTTGACACAAAACAAATAAAAAAAACAGACACGGCCTTAAGAAGACTATTGTAGAAACTTGCATTTAATTGCACCTTTCAATTTTCATACCATTACATTCATCGAAACGGGATTACTACATGAAGTATTGGTAAAAATACATAAGTTTCTATCGTGTTTTCAGGATAAGACTCACTTCAAATTTTCGATTCCTCAGAAAAAAAATATTTTGAAACCACTGGGTCGATGCCCCTGCCGGTGGACCGGGAGTCCCCCAGGGTATTCACCAGCCCAGTTGTCATACTTGTCTGACATGAAATTTATCAAACAATGTTTTACAGAAATTTGCCGTATTTGTTAAAATTCTAAAACACTTAAATACGGAAGGCCTCGAAAAGTAATGCACTTAGGAGTTAGCCTTGCCTTCGGATTTGGCTTCCCATTTCGATTTATTTGAGTGTTTCTTTTGCTATGTTTGGATCTTGGACTTCCTCCGTTTTGATTCTAATGCTACTGATGAGAGGTTACTCCTTGAAATGTACATATACCATAAGAAAATTCTTTATATTAATTCAACATTGGTAATTTTGTATTTTTTTCACAATATAGCGTACGACAATTCGCCACAGTTTACTTAAAACGTTGTTTTTCATATAAATAGGATCAAAATAGTATTTAATATTTAGAGGTAAAAACAAAATTAAAACAGAGATAATAGTATTTTATATACGGAAGTAAACAGAGATATAAGCTTAGTTAACGTGTAGTTCTATTCTTTTGGAGAGAAATTTCTTACACTTATCTGTCTTTCCTAATCTTTGTTCATTTGGTTATATTTCTAAGAAGATTAAAAGGTTATTGTATGAGTGCGTATTGACGATAGCCCAGATATTCAACATACACTAGTGTAAGAACTTCTTTCTTTCGTTTTACTTTACATTTGAAGCAAAATCAATTTGTGCGTATCACTTGACTCGTTAATGAAATTCCTAACACCTCCATAGAGGATAACCATATAAATGAGTGCAACAATACAGATTCAAACATGGCTTATTCAATATCGGACCAGTTATCATGCTGAGACCTCCACATCAGCCCGAGACGCTAGGTTTTGCAATTTATCATCGAATGGTGTTGACCCACATTATTGTTGCGTTGTCACAATAGTAAGTTGGCGACAATCTATGTGATGACCAGTCTTCGATGATATATCCAAAAACAGGGAAAACAAATGTTTTCATCCCAACTGCATTAAGAAGACAGGCAGAATGTGTACTAAATTCAAAATTGTATGCTGAGTAGTCAACATTTAAGCTCATGAGAAAAATAAAATTCGCATTCTAAAGGAATATTTATCTATGTAAATTACCTAGACAACTTACATTGTTACCCATTGATAATAGTTTTTCTTTAAGGTCGAGATTGTTAAGCATTCAATTTCGAACCTTTATGAGACATTGTAGGGAATACGATGAATAATCTTTTTAAAATGTATGATTTGTTTCCTTTATTTGTAAAAGGACTTATTTACCGTCTAATGTTAAAACTATTTTCTTAAATCACAGCTGAATAGTAACATCAAAGTCCGCTAAATTGCACGTGGCGTTGATATTCAATGCACGCGGATTGGTAGTTACTTTTTTAAACCAGTCGAATGTCGTAAAAACGCATAACGATTAGAGAAACAAGTACAGACAATTCTTAGTTCCCATGACGACAATAATTTTGTATGTATACCGGATAACTTTCTTTGTGATTACACCCTTTTAAGCCTTAGGATACTGATCAAGAGTTCCATTAGCTACTGAAAGCTATTAATGCTAATATATATAAAGAATTATAATAGGTAAAGTAATACTGAAAGAAGAATTTAGTATGCAGATGACAAAATTTGAAAAATAAGACAAGTTAACTTGTTTATGTTGTTATATCCCTCAATACGACAAGTATAATTTTTAAATGTATCTTTTTCTCATCAAAAACCATTTCTGTGACAGAGGTATTCAAAAATCTGAGTTTCCTTTACTTAACGTTATTTTAGAATTTTTATTGGTTATTACATTGACTTCGTTGAAGGTATGCATCTTTGTGCCAACTTTTATTTTCCTATGATATTTTTCCTAGCACACCTCTGTTGAAGTGTCGTACCTATCTGTTTGTTTGTTTGATTGGGGTTTAACGCCACTTTCAAGAATATTTCAGGTTACACTAACACCAATTAAAATTTAGGGCCAAATTTTGGCATGACAAATAAAAAGAAAGGCATATTTTAGGCCTCCTATGGTGTATGTTTCAGCTCTGATTTCTATGCAT
>JARWCS010368066.1:0-10366 GCA_034783895.1 Geukensia demissa | reverse complement strand
TTTAAAAATTTTCTCCTCTGAAACTGCTGAATGGATTTAGATGCAACTTTGTATGATTGTTTCTTAGGGTATCTGCATAAAGTTTAAATACAAGACTGTTTGAGACAGGCGAGCGATTACAGGCTCATAGGAGCCTCAAGTTTTAAAAATAGGAGATGTGGCATGATTGTCCACGAGACAGCTATCCACCAAATAAAAGTCGAAAATAAACTTCAAATTACGTTCGTCGACAATGAAACGGAGTCATAGACAATGAAAAACTTGACAAATTTAGTAGGCCAAAAATCCATGTTCATGGCTCTACCCATTTAACTGTCTTTTTGTATTATTAAGTGGAAACGAGAAAATTTTAGACCAAAGACAGACTAGAACTTTAAATGATTCAGATGATTACGGAATTTCTCCAAGCGGAATAGTTAAATTTTCAAAATTTTGCAGCTCGAGCCTTGGCGAGAAAATATAACTTTCGATAATGGAGAAATATTCCTTAACCGACTGGTAGCAGAAGGAGGATCTGTTTCTCCTATGAATAAAACCAATAGAAAGTATTTTTAAGTCCCCATTCTTTGGTACACTGCGTATTCATGGTTTAGCCGAAAAATATTTTGTATTTACGTAGGAAAAATACAAAATTTTGTAGTTTGAGTTCACACATAAATAATGAAAATTTTTGTTTGGCTAGAAAAGAAAATATAAGCGATAAACTCAATTGCACTCTTGTGACAATGACGTGACGTCATGTGTAAACAAATAGAGACAAATGGAGTGATTTTTAGTAAAGAAAAATTCTGAAACATGACAAGCATGGTACTTAAGTATTAAGTAACACACAGAATGTTTTCGTGCTTGAAATAGTGTTTTTAATCAAACAATTGAATTGCGAGGGCAATCTCACGCAGAAATTAAACCAACGTTTGTTTAAAAATTCAATTAAAATTTAACCAACCGTTTAATCACGCTAAGAATGCAAGAAATAATGTTAAACAACACGCACCATAACAGTAGAGGTGATCACACCCAGTCTACTGGGGTGAACGATTTCTCCCTATTTAAAATTATCCACCATTAAAAAAAATGCGAGCGTTTTCCATAGCACAGCGTAGACATTAAATCTTCTGACTTGACATAGTATTTTAAACATTAAAGTCTGTATCCGTAAGACCCTTTAGTTAAATATTAAATCAGCATTGATCAACTAACTACTAAGATTTATCAACATCCTGTAATCGGAAACGGTCCTCTTCAATTAGTCAGTGTGATTAATTTTTCGGGAAATTTGTCTTCATAATATCCGAGAATATGATTAGCAAGAAAATAATCTTTTATAACATGAAATCTATTTAACTATCAGCAGTATATTTACATTGGGACTATTTAGGTTTACGGATTCGTTTCTTATTTCAAATTCTCATTTGTTTTAACGATGAATGTTAAAATTTGTTAAATGCTTGTTGCTTACACACTTTAAAACATGTGTTTAAAAGTAGCATTTTTAGCTGAGGACGATCGTTATTACTTTATTTTGTGTATTTTAAATTTCATGTTAAAATGATAAAAGTTTCTCAAAATTTATGTAAAAACATTAAAAGACAAAATACAAAAACAGAAAATACAAAAAATTTAAAGTTTTTCTTAGCGGTACTGAGTTTGACGCTAGGTAAATATGAAAAATATAGAATAACAGTTGCAAAATAGCTGAACAGTCCATGTTAATTTTTAATATATCTTCGAATCCCTAGATCTACAGCGGGGTAACTTCGAGATCTACTGATGGGACTTGCAGGGGTTTTTGCCATTAAAATAAGATGCGATTTTGAGCACCCGATTCTCTTCAGTAAAGTACCATAATCCAAGTAGTAATTTTCAAGATGTTAATTTTCTATATTAAATATTTTACATTGTGACTTGCATAACACGTATACACACAACTAAAATACCATATTATCATTTTATTGTTTTATTTGTTTTGCTTCATACCTCCCTTTCCCCGTTATTGTTTCTATTTGAGCAAGCATATGTGAAACAATTGTTATTGTAAAACCATATTGAAAAAAAAATATTTGTCGATTTTAATAAAGATCGCACAAATACATCACAACCAAACTTTGCACAATAAAAAATCCATCAAGAAAAATATGTGGTTAAATGTCTTCGTGGTGTTTTTGGTGCGATCATATTTATTTTGAACATAATACATCCAAAATTTAGCATTTTTGCATTAAAGGTAACATTCTTGTTGAAATAGTCAAATATACCCTGTCATTCTGTCGAAATGACGAAAAGTATATAAGAATAAGTAATGAATTATTAAAATATAAAAATAGGAGATGTGGCATGATTGTCCATGATAAAGCCACCCACCAAATGACAGTAAAATTTAAAAGACGGTTATTGAACACCATTTTCACAACAACTTATTGCTGTGATACAGAATCTAAAACATTGGCCAAGTATGGGGCTTAACGTTCATACTCCTTTGGCAGGCCTAAAATGGCCAATGATTTTTACGTACTCTACCAAAACCGCTTCACAGCCGTTAATACTAAAATCTGCCCTTAAAAGTTTTGAATATACATCGTTTAAAACTGTCCCCCTTTTAACAAAACATGTGGACGTAGGAATCTCACTCTCTGTCCGCCTGTCCACATATCTTGAAATCTCAACTGACCATATTCACTGAATGAATTTTCAATTACGAAAACATTTTACAGAGTCCAGAACTATCTGTAGATGTACATGACTAGAGATGTCTGCTATCAGATGCTTCAAATGAGAGATATACTCTCCCCCCTAAAAGGTAACATCCAAAGTTTTCTTAAACATTAATTTTCTTAAAAATTTGCATGACAACATGGAAACATACCTATGTTAAAATTTAAATGTCCGATAATTGTGATAGTGGCCATTGATTTCCTTGACCTTTCCGTTTCAGCATGTGTAACGCTGCATGTAGATGGGGTAGAGGAAAAAAGTAGGACAGAAGCACGTGCGTATCATGGTTTATGTTAAAGAGGGATTGATGTGTAAGAAAGCACTTAACTGCTCAATTTTATTGTTATGAAATTGTTTCTCGACTCGGTTACGTTATTCCTAGACTTGACACAACTATCCGGACGCCATTGATCGTCTCCAGGCCGATGAATCACAAATTAAATTTAAATTGTCCACTGGAGCACAAATTCCAGAATTTTGCAGCGGTATCAGCCATTCGGTTCAACGGCTCAACCGTCAACGTTCTGGCCGACCAAGCTGAAGTTCGTTACATCCTGGTACTCCACCTGCAAAACCACACCCTGACAGAAAGAGAAAAATCATCTTTTGTCCCAGGTCTTCGACAAATATCGGCACAGACAGTCAGAAACCGTCTACGTGAAAACTGCTTACGGGCCAGACGTCCTTATTTTGGCGCTGTACTGAGACGCCAGCATAGACTTTTAAGGGTTAGCTGGTGTAACAGAGTTTGAGGCTGGAATCTGCAAAACTGGAGGAAAGTCTGGTTCAGTGATGAATCAAGATTAATGCTGCAGAGATGAGATGGCCGTATACGGGTCACACATACATTTACTACCTGCAATGACCTTGCAAGATATGTTTTACCGTCTTGAGTCATCGTAATTGAAAGACTCACTTGTACATTTCTTGGTCATTTGTGAACAGGATATCTCGTTATCTTGACCACTGTCGACTAAAATATACTGTTAGTCTGCAAGTCGATAACTAGATTCTATGGTGAGGAATCAGCCGCGGATCCAGGATTTTACGTTAGGGGGCGCGGGTCCAAGGCAGTGCCCTGGTAGGGGGCCAGGGGGCGAACCCCCCCGCCCCCGGAAGCTCATAAAAATTAGGAAATTTAAGACTAAAAATCATTTTTAGGGTGCGGCGCCCCCCTTAATCTGCCCCTGGGAATAATGTAAGTATATTATTGTAAATAGAAATGTCGCAGTCAAACTGAAACTATCTGAAAATTACAGTATAATTATTCTGTTTATACAGCAGAAAAATTGAAGGCAAACATCATTACCATTTAACAACATTTGTATTTGGATTACACTACCCATATAATGAACAATCGGTGTTGCCTGACCGTTTCACCTCATACATCCGATTATATGCTACCGGTCGACAGTTCAGAAAGCAATTAGATAAACTGATGGAGAAATGGCAATCAATCAAGCATTTATATTTCTAATATTATAATGCTTAAAATTAAACGAAGGATTAAATTACATAAATCTGTTTTCAACATGTTAGATTTTCTATTTGCTTCAAGGATTACAAAAACCTGAGCTGTGAGCTGGTTATAGATGTTGAGACAGCCAAATTAGAAATATGAGCACTGTTTATAAAAAGGAATGTTCACTTTCACTGTATACAGTTCAAGTGGTATATCTAGGTTAAAGTATTATCAATGGATCTCTTTTAACAAACAATGCGATTGCCTGTTATTTTATTGATAAATGTAAATCTTTCTGTAATATGTGTGCGAATAAAAATGCTTCCAATTGCATCTAAATCATAGGAATATTATTTTTTTAAAACATGTGGTTTGTTTTGTTTTGTTATGAAAATGAAAAGATATGGTGTAAATATCAGCGAGACTGTTCCAACCACGAGAAAAATAGAGTAACCATAAATGATGTAGTTGTTATAAGAAAATAATGATAATGTAACAGATTGATCAGATTCAATCAGCTTCTGGTTTGAAAAGTCTTTTTTTTTTTATAACAATAGGTTATTAAATATATGTTGAAAAAACGAATAATGTAGAATTTGCGGGGTCTGCCAAATGATCCATGAAAATTCTTTCCAAATTAATGACTGTGACGACTATTTTATCAACTGTTTAACATTCGAGCTGCACCAGATAGAAACAGGCCTTATCCAATTTACAATTCAAATTATTTTTAAGTTATGTTTAGGGTCAAAATTAGTAGGAATACATGTTTATAACATCTTTACATCCCCAAAACAAATATTCCAGTACATTAGCATTATATTAAAATCATTTGACTACTAAATGTGCTGTAACTTAAATATCTTTTTGTGCCTTAAATAAATGATACATGTACATGCATTTACATTGCATAAGGCTTATTTCTATCTGACTGGGCTCCTTTGTTACTGTAAAAGAAGCTACTCTTTAATTCTGATTCTCACAAACTCAAAGACCTATTATGATATATACATCAAAAAAAGGTACATCTCTTTTTTTGCCATAACACTTACATTTTTGATTTCTCCACACTTGACACCACTCTTTATTCTGAACTGAAAAATTAAAATCTTCGGGTACCCTTTGTTTTATGAAAACGATGGCAAGTGTACAGAGCTGTCGAAAACTTTTTTGATAGTGTCAGATAATAGGTCTGACACAAGAGTTGACAATGTCAGACCTATCAATCTTTTGCTGGACATACAAAATAAACATGATTTTAATTTTCCTTGAGATACAAGTTTGAATTCACCTGTTCTGTGGTTATGTATTGCATTCTGGAGTCTTCAGTTTTATAGAAAAAATTAAAAGTATTTATAAAGATTCACTAAGGTTTTCTAAGTATACAATATCTTGTTTGTACTTCCAATAGTATCTTATGTTTAACTAAGTATCCTGTCAGTGGCAATCCTGGATGACATTAAAATTGGTTCCAAACTAACCAAATTATACTCTTTGTCAGGCTTTTGTGGAGTGTGATTTTAGAGCTTTATAAAATAATTTGTGCGTTTTTGGCTTTGTATTTATTTTTAATCAAAAGAAAGAATTATTCCACAGTTAACAGTTATGTTTTACGCTATGAAATAACATTTTACATACTATTATCTGCCCCTGATTTTCTCTACGGAGAATTTACATTGAGGGTCGGCCATCTTCGTTTTGGGCGGGAGCGCTTAAGGTTGACCTGGATAAAGTAATTTTTAAAAATTGCACCCATTTCTTTTATTCGGACCTTCTCTTGCGATTCATATAAGACTTATTACTTTAAAATTTCCAAGCAAGTGCGCCTCAGACCATATTTGCATGTTGTCTAGTCCTAGTTGAACTACTTAATTATTATGCAGCGTTGACAATGTGTACTCCCGATCTCGCGCTAGGACGTGCAAAAAGCCACTTTCGGCAAACAAATGGCTGACTTTACAATGTAAAATCTACGTAGAGAATTAAAAACTTAAAATAGATCGTGATTGCTAAAAAGTATTACTGCAACTTACTTTTTTCAATCAACAAAATTATACTATTTTATAAGAATACGACAGTTTTTCTTTCATAGCGTTTTTACCCGTTCCAACAAACTCTGACAGCACCAGACAACCAACAAAAATCATTTATGCTATGTTTGGTTTCATTCAAGACAAATATTTGTCACTGCAAATTGCCACAAAACCTGTTGGTGATGTATCCCCAAGTTGTCAGATTGCCTATTCATCGCCATTTTTAACGATGTTAAAAGAAATAGAGCTATTATGCAATACTTAAATATTCAACTTTCATAAACTTGGATCCAATGTTGTTTCATCGGAATCCTATATCGAAATGACAGAACTATGTTTGCGTTAGCCGCTATTTAATAACAAAACGCCAGCTGATCGTATATCTGTTATATACACGTCCATGTTAAAGTAACTCTCGGTTGTAAAAAGGTAGCTGATTATTGTTAACTTTCCTTAAATAACAGTAAAAATAATTTTTTTTAAAGTTTCTCTTTGCTTGAAAGTTAAAAACGAGATAAATTCAACACGGGTTTGCTGTTTCGTACTCGTAAAGATATTTTTACCGCACTTTCGTGTCTTAAGTTTGTCTTTTAGGTATCTTTAAACTTATTTATCAATAAAAAAATACTTAAACTGTTAGAGACGGGCATTTAACAGTATATTTATAAAGCATGAAATAATCGGACGTATTGAAGCTTTTTGTCGGACCTAATGCACTAAAGTCTAAATGCTTGGCGGACAATGGGTCTGGAACGAAACAAATATTTATCGGACCGAGTCGTTATTTTGTCCGGCGGTCCAACAGGTCCGACCTTTTTCGACAGCCCTGAGTGTAGATATTTATATTAGGTTCCAAGATGGGACAAACATTACTGTGTGACTTACATTTAGAACACTAACGATGACCTAAGGCGAATTCTCGATTTCTCGCTGGACAACAGTTTCGTTACGTTTAACGAATCGCGTGTTACGATTCAATAGGTTATCGGCATCTTATGGGAACCAACGGCCATTCATTCCTGAAGTTTAGTTTTTTATTCGTATGAAGCAAAATTCTTGCACGGAACTTCTGCTAAAAACAGAGAAACGATTGACTAAATCTTTTGTTTACACTTTCCGCTATGAAGATGATGTTCTTTCACTTAAATATTCTTAATTGGTTACTACTTCGATCGCATTAATCACATTTAGCTTCAAATCAAAGATACTACAAACGTACTCACGTCTACTTTATGCTTTGACTTATATATACAAATTACATTAAGTGCGAATTGAAAAAAAAATTACAGCAAGAGAGTAGACGATCGACTAAATCTTTTGTTTACACTTTCCGCTTTAAAGACGATGTTCTTTCACTAAATTATTCCAATTAGGCTAGTACTTCGATCGAATTAATCACACTGAACTTAATATCAAAGATACTACATACATATCCCCGTTTTCTTTATGCCTGGACTTAAATATACAAATTATAATAAGTGCGATTTGAAAACAAAATTTACGACAAGAGAGATGACTTTGATATTCCAATTGTGAACTTTCTTTCATATGTAGCAACATTCAAACCACACCTAAGGGCTCATTTATACTTCCAAAGCGATCGTCGCGTGAATATTGCTGGGTGTTTATACTTGTCTTAGATTGTTTAAACTTTTAATATCAGTGAAAATCGCACGACATCGTGCTGTAGTCGCGCGATGTTCGGGCGACAGTCGCGAGATGTCGCGCGACGAAGTATAAATTTTATAAGTATAAATCCTTAGGAGTTATTTACCTCTCAGTTGATACACTATTCTAGGCATTTTTCTTTCTATCTGGATTTTCATTATGGAGGGGTGCTGCTCACAAGTTAGTTAGCATTCAAAAAGTTTTGGTAGAAAAATTAAAGTTAACACTTCGGACGTTTTTCCGTCGTCTTCGTGACTTGACTTACTAATCCGATATATCTATTTTACAAACAAAAACGGATATTTTCGCACTGTCTTAAATTCATCTCGGTCCCTGTACCGATGACTTCTTTAAATTGTGACTAATCACCGGCTTTGATAACCGAGTAACACAACGGATGTCACTTGTAAAGCAGAGCTTCTAACTCTTTCAGAGCATGTGAGCATACAATCGTTTTCTTGTGGTTCGTGTTACTTACGCATTGGTTTCGATTTCAGCCTTGATTGGATGTTTCCTTGTTATAGTAATTTATGCGACAACAGCAATGGTCTCATCAGAAGTTCAGATACTTGGAATAAAATATGGGTTGTCATTTAAATTTACACCAATTAATATATGTTTCCATAGCAAATACTGTGATAAAATTTCCCATTAAAATCCAGGGTTTCAGGGTTTTTTTCAGTAAGATTATGACACCTCTGTCAGGTATGAAAGGCGATATCAAGTATCATCAGGTATAGATGTCGTGAAATGATCATATCTCTAGTTGGTATCAACCAGATATAAATACGGGTTTCTTTTTTCCCTTTCGCACAAAATATCAAAGGCGTGATCACAGAAAATGGCAATAAGCTTATATAATTGTACAACAAAAAACCCTGTCCGGAACGAAACCGCCCTATTCAAACCGTTGGTTTTTTACTGGCTTTCTCGCCAAAACAATAGACTTATTGATAAATATAAAAGTTTACCAATGTTGAATAAATATGTTAAATTTAAGTATGGTATATGTATGTTCCAAGGAGTAATATCTCATCAGTAGCATTAGAACCAAAACAAAGGCAGTCCGAGATCCAAACGTAGTACATTTGTAAAAGAAGTGATGAAATCCAAATCTAACGGTAGGGTCAACTACAAAGTGCACTTCGTTTCAAAGCCTTGTCGTATTTTCAGTACTTCAGAATTTAAACAAATGCAGCAAACTTCTGTAAAAAGAGTTACCTCTCATCAGTAGCATTAGAACTAAAATGAAGGAAGTCCGAGATCCAAACATCGTAAAAGAAAAACCCAAATCAAAACAAATCGATAAATCCCCTTGGAGAAATATAAAGATCCACTTCAAATGTGATTGGGCCCACTTCCTAATTAGGACAGAGACGGGAAATATTTTCGGATAATGATATTTTAATTTTATTTTACCCGAGAGAACTGATGGTATAGAGGTGGAAGACATAGTTGGTTGGTTCAAGGATCAACTATATGTTATTTTTTAAGGAAATGGGTTTCAATTTTAAGCTTTTAGCATTCATATGCATTAAAATGGGTTCTAACAATTGTCAATGTCAACAATTCAGGAAAACGTTGGTGCACTTAAGTCAACCTTCTATATCTGAATTAATACACCAATATGTTTGTTTTTTTAATTTCATTTTTAAACCATTCCAATATTTTATTTACATCAAAGAGCTTTTTTAAATTAATTAAATTTACAATTACTGATATAATTTTTCTGAATTCTTCAATACAGACATGTACTTCAAATAACAGTTGTTTTACACGTTCAAATATTTTTATTATGATGTAGCCTTTAAAATTTTTCAACTGTTCATATAATTCATATAAATTGTCGAGATAAACCCATCAAGGATATTGCCAAATGATTTTTCAGCTAGCCTAGCTACACTCTAGGACTATTTGACGTTTTCTAAAGAAGAGATCCTTGTTAACCACAAGTCGGTTCTGTTTTCGTTTGGTATTGACACCAAAAAAAGACAAGTCGGATCTTGCTTTTTTATTCTGGATACCATACTACACAAGTGTCCATAAAAGAAAGATATATAGCGGGTTCATCCAGGCAGGTGCTCCACCAAGCCTTTTTTAAATTACTTACAACTATAATGTCAACAGTCAAGGAAGGCCTTCAAAAATACAGTGATAAAGCGGTGTTAATAAAATGTGGATATAAAAAAAAATCGAAAGATCTTCTTCAATACCCCAACTCCGATTCTTTAAAATTTTGTACAAGTGAAGGTGATATTCTCAAAATGCTGGATTTTCTGATTGACAACATTTTTCAACAGACCGTTGGCATTCCAATGGGCACAATTGTGCCCCCCGCTACTAGCCGACTTGTTTTGTGTACTCGTATGAAGCAGAATTGATTCAGGGACTGCTGCGAAATAACAGAAAGGAAATTGACCAGATCGTTTAATTTTACCTTTCGCAATATCTATGATATTTTGTTATTAAATGTCCTACGTTCAGTGAGCAT
>JARWCS010368056.1:0-10367 GCA_034783895.1 Geukensia demissa | reverse complement strand
TACTCGTGTGGACAGGGAAAGGACTAACAGAAGCAGCGACAACAGGTATTGGATGTAAGAGAGCAGCAAAATGAGGACACGGGGAGCATGAGCAAGACCACGAGAACAGCGGAGACATCAAGGGTCGATGATTAGAAAGCTTCTGGAGCAACAACGAAAGGGTACTCGTGTAGATAGGTAAAGGACTAACAGCAGCAGCAGCAGGAGTTGGATGTAAGGGAGCGAAATGAGCACGAGAAGAATCATGAGCAAGACAGAAAGAGGCAAAAGTCGATGTTAAGAAAGTCCTAGGAGCAACCATGAAAAAGTACTCATGTAGAAAGTTGATGGATTTACAGCAGCAGCAGCATGAACTGGATGTTTGGGAAGGAAATGAGCACGAGAGTAGCACGAGCAAAACGGAAAGAGGAGCGGGAGCAGAAATAGTCGACTGTTAGAGGGATTTAAGATTCCGTAGATGTTGAACGTACAAGGGTTAATTGTCTTGTGTGAGAGGAATATTTTAGTACCTGACGGATGTGGCAGCAACAAAAAGAGGTGTATGGATTGATTTTGAAACGGTTGATAACGTGACGGTAAAATTAGCCAATCATAAAACAGAAAACTAACTGTCACGAGTAAAAAAAAAAATTATTTCAAATCCGTTTTCAGTCTTGAACACTCGAACAGAGCGCGGAATGTTTCCAGATTTAGAGATGTGCAACGTCCTATTTCTTATACCGCTGGATTGGAGGAGAGAAAAAACACCGAGATGAACGTAAAATTCGACTGAAAGAAATCGTTTTCATGGACGTACCAAAACCAAACATCACAGCCAAGGAAACTCATACCATGAGTTCTGTGGTAAGACTGGACACTGCAAAGAATGTAGAAACGTTTAGCAACATTGGGCTAAGAAGAATAGCGCAATCAAAGAAGAACTGTAGCCGCCCCATGGGAAATATTTTGCAGAACGCTTGTGTGAAGATGTCGGACAATGTCGGATGATTGAAAAGATTGTCAGTCGATGCTCGACAGAAAAAGGAAGAGGAACTTCGATGACATAAAATGTATAACTGCATTTGAAATCAGTCGCCGTTTTAACTTGGTACGTCACAAGAAAACTAAGCACAGAATACTATTAGAAAATGGACAACTGTGAATCAGGTAGGATTCGGACATCACCCATACGATCTCGAAGACCAAAGATTCGGGTTTTTGAACGGCAGAATTAAACGACAGCACCGATAGAGAAGACAAGGGGCAAGACTGTTCCATTTGGGATGTCACGTTACGAATAGAACGACAAGGAATTTCAAGAGGACGGATTCAGCTATGAGAAAGGCCTTCAACTTCCATACAGAGAAATGACCGAGCCTTATAGGGACCAAATGGGTAACTATTACTTGGGACTCGTGTTTTGCAGAAAACACCAGAAACCTCGAAAACTAAAAAATGCCCGGGAAACACCACTCCCTCTCTCTCTCGTTTGACAATGCACAGGTAGAATCAAATTTCCTACAAAATTTGCTTGAAGGTCTTAAACATGGGCAGATGGAAAACCCAAGAGAGATTAAGAAACCCGCGCAGTAAGAATCAAACTTGGTACGAAAGAAAAAGTCTTAGCCTCGGATGGAAACTCCATGCACAGAGATACTTATTCTTTGAGCAGAACTACAGGTCTAAGTCTTGGACGCATGGAAAACCCTCCATATATTCAGTGAAACAACAGAACACGACGACAACACCAGAAAACCATACAAACCGGGAAATTGGATGTACATGGAGCTACCTACATGACCGTCGGACTAGTAGTTATAGTCCCTGCCAGGGGTCCTAGAATACACTTTTGGATCACAAAGCCCCTGTAAAAGTTTTTTTTTAAATGTATCCTTGACCGGAGGGTTAAATTTTGCCCTGTAATGAAAAAAAATCAAAAAAGGAAAATCATTTAAACAATCATGCCACATCACCCTTTTTTTATATTAAATCTTAATTATTTCAACTGATAAAATTACCTTCAAATTGTCATTAAGATGGCAATTTGAGAGTTTTTTCAGACACATAGAATATTGTATTATATTTTCAAATTAGACAGGAAACGGAGGTGATAAAAGCCCGAGGAACATCAATTTTCTTACCTGGCGTTCCGAATGGTTACAGGTGAACAAGCACACGAAATCAGACGATATTTGGAGGAAATCAAAATGTTTACAGAAAAACACGATGAAAAGATCGAAAAATTAATTTCTGGACTATTATTTGGAATATAACTGTCTCTGCGACATGTCTTCGGCAGACGATGAATCAGAGAGTGGAGAAGAATTCACCTTATGGGACATCAAAGATAACTTGGACACCGAACCCTTTGAAGTTGTTCTTAAAGGGGGGAGTCCATGGGGCTTCACGATTACAGGAGGGGCTGAAGTGAGATCCCCCATACAGATATCAGAGGTAAGTATATTTGGTCATATATGATTTTATGGAGCAGATATTCAATTATTTACAAAATGACTTTTTAAATATCAGATTTTGATATTTGAGGCTCTAGGTGAATGGTATACTTGTACATTGATTGTTCCTTTAATAATTACACCTGAATTGGGCTTTTTATGTAATATTATTTAAGTCATACCCAGAGGGAAAGATTTGACATGAAAATTAGAGCTTTAATTGAAAACATAATGATCTTTGATTTGTAATAGTTTATACAAGGTAATTGGACTAATAAGTCTATTCTAACAACAAAAAAATACTGTGCTGTGTCTTTTAAGTTTGAAAAGAGAGAATTATTGGACATTATCTGCAACAGGCCAGGAACTTATTTTAACTACATCAGCTAAAACACCTTATTTATTTTTGGGAGGACTTGGAATCTGTGTCTTGGCTAGAGTACATTTGTATTTTATTGTGTCTGCATTATATATGGAAGAAATTAGTAAAAAAAAATGCAGTAATTATTGCCATGTTTTTATTATTGCAAATGATGTGACAGAATTGTAATCGCAATAATTAGAAATCTCGAAATTTTCTACTTACATGTATATTGTGTTACACCTTTCAAAAAGCTGCAAAAATAAAACTTGCATTATCGTCGCCATTCAAACATTCACCCAATAATTTCTGAATGATAGTACCCCAGAACACTACCACAAACCTTATAAATAACAAAGCAAGCTCCAAAAATATCTAACTGCAGTTACATGTACCATTCTTTAAAAGATCATGAAAGTATATGCATCTAGTTGTTACCAGTTTCTATAAGAATTACCTGGGACTAAAATAACTAAGTTATATAACTCCCAGGAAATACTCAGTAGTATTTGATTACCTGTAACTTTTGTTCTAAAACAGGTTGTTTCATATACCAGCTAGTTTATAACTAATTTAACTTCCTACATACAGTACTCCAACATTGTAAAGCCCACTTTTTGGTGGACTAAGTTGAAATATGTTGTCTGCATTATAAGACTTCCTAAATCAGTTTTGTAAAACATTTTGTCAAGCCATTTTTGAAAGGGCTTAATATTGGGCCAGATTTTTTCAATGACCAAACGTGCAGACTATTTTTTACAGCCAAAATCAGTGTAAGAATGTTTTTCACCACAAGTACCTCCCTAAGAAAATGAAAAGCTGCTTCTCCAATCAGATGAGCTTGTTTATAGTTTCCTATGATTCCCAATACCAATTGTGCCCTGATCTAACATTAATTTATGTTAAAAGGAACTTACTAAAAAGTTGGTTACTGAAAATTATCTACAGTTGGAAAAGTAGTATTTTACATTTTTTTGATGTGACACTTCTAATACTCTGTTATGTACTTCAGTTACACGTAGGAGGACAGAGCACTTCTTGTTCCCCTACTAGTACCAATTGCCAATTCAGATATAACTGACAACCATCCTTGTGTTTTGTCAGTGTATCTTACAGATACAAAGTATTACTTAAATATAACCAACACGACATAAACAGTACCTCTTAGTACCTGGTATGTACAGTCAACACCACATAAACAGTACCTCTTATTACCTGGTATGTACAGTCACATAAACAGTACCTCTTAGTACCTTGTATGTACAGTCACATAAACAGTACCCCTTAGTACCTGGTATGTACAGTCAACACCACATAAACAGTACCTCTTAGTACCTGGTATACATGTACAGTCACATAAACAGTACCTCTTAGTACCTGGGATGTACAGTCAACACCACATAAACAGTACCTCTTAGTACCTGGTATGTACAGTCAAATTTGTTTTAAGAGGTCACCTTTGGAAGGAAGAAAAACTGACCAAGGAACCTCTTAAATAAAGTTCATTTGTTATAAAAGCTGAAAAAAGATGGTAATGGAAAATTTTTGCATTTTAACAGAGTGGTTGCTTAATAGATGACCTCATAGGCAAGTGTGACTATATATACATACATGTATATGTATTTCAATAACTAGCAGGGGAGATTATTGTTTCATGAGCCAGCCAAACCAGCAGATAGACCTCAAGTACTGGTGATTAACTACCGGTAAACCGTAAACCCAAAAGACTTTTGAATTTCGCCAGTTATTCTGTTAAAGAAAGTTTTTTTTAACAGATAATCTTAATTTTAAATTTTTTTAAATTACCAATATTATTTTTTGACAGATATGTCTATGAAAGTTTTCATTCATATATTTTGGTTTATTAAGTAAAGTCTAGACTTTGTCCTGGGTTCACATATACATATGTACGTCTATTATACAATTAGATGTGTGAAAATAACTGTTATAAATTAGTTCTGTTAGGCTATCACTTTCTTAAAAAACATTTTGAGGTGACAAATTTAAAAGTACTTTCATCTTAAGGCATCTTTCTAATAATAATAGTTGGTTTTATCAGTTTAAATTAACTTGTCTCAAAATGTCATGTGAGACATTGTCCTTCCTTACATACTTAAAAAAAACTTTTATTTTAAACCTTTTGCCCAGTTTGAACCAAGCTTTAATGGAATTGTCCTTGGGTTGCCATCTATTAAAATTTTATCTGACTTCTCCTCCCCTGACAACCAATATAGCTGCTGTCATAAAAATATAACAAATGCCAAGACATATTTTTTAAATTGTCTACTTAGGATTAGGAACGCCTTGGAAATTTGAACCAAACTTTTCTCTACAAAAAATTTATTCTGCATCCCTTTCCTGCAACCAAGATTGCAACCAAGATGGCTACCATGGGCCATGGCATATCCACAATCAGTTTTACATCAGTGTTTCAGACAGCCTAAAATCAAGGGATGGAGCACCTTAGCTTACTCATCAGCAACCTTCTACATTGTACATTCTGATATAACCTAAACTCTATGTCAAGCTTTTGTGGAGTGTGATTTTTTAGCATAATTCACGTGCATTTCCACCTCTGTATTTATTTTAATTGAAAGAAAGAATTTTTCAACAGTTTATGTTTTACACTATGCAAAAGCAATTTACACACTATTATCTGCCTCTAAATATCTCTATGGAGATTTAACATTGAGGGATGGCCATTTTAGCTTTTTGCGGGAGTGCTAAAGTTTGAGCTAGATAAAGTAATTAAAACAATTACACATTCGACCCTCTCTAAGATTCAAATAAGAAGAATTATGTTTAAAATTCCATTCAGATGTGCTTAAAGCATTTTTGCAGGATATTTAATCTTAGTTAATTGCTTAATTTTTATGCAGCATTAACAATGTGTACTCACAGCCTCGCACTAAGAGGTGCAAAGAGCCATTCCGGCAAACAAATTTCTAAAAATCTCCATAGAGAAATAAAACTCAGTGCATCTTAAAAAACATTGTGATTGGTTAAAGTATTATTGCAAATTGCTTGCACTTATTTAATCTACAAAATAAACAGTATTTTACAACAATACAGTACTAAGTTTTTCTTTCATAACCTTTTTACCAGTTCCAACAAACTCTGACCTAGACTATAGTAACACTATAATGTTTCTGTTGTATTTCTGAGACATATTGAAAATCAGAGGTCTATTCCTTGCTATTATTTATACATATAATACCACTCAACACCAAAATTAACAATTTAAACAGATTTAAATCTAGCATTGTAGTTACCAGTTCCTCATAATTTTTTTTATGCATTATTGCACTTTGTAAGCACATATGCCTTTTTCATTTCATAGATGGAGCTCTGTACATACCAGATTTACTCAAATAAGTGTCCATCATGTCCCAATAAGTACCCCCACTTACATTTCATATGTACCTCTATGCTTTTGCCAACAGAAATTATATTTACTGATTATGGTAAATGGGCAATGCAGTGTGCTATCTTAATGTATTAGAAAATTTGGACACCGGTAAAAAACAATATATAAGGTACTTTAATATGGGAAGACATTTTAATATTTAGGGGACAAATCAATTATAACTTCCATTTGGTGAAATTTAAACAACAGAAACATAGAAATTGATTTTGTCGATTCTATTAAGTGAGTCCAGCACATTCTTAACGGTGCCCATCATATTACTTGGTCTATCCACACTTATCACTTCTTCATTTGTTCAACCTGCACATGTTAATGTGCTGCGGTCATATCATTGCTTGTGAAGCACCTCAGTTTGATTCTCTAAGCAGCCTTGTACATTATTAGGGTGAAAATGGATGTTAAATTCGCTTAAAAGGTTCTTAGCTTAAACTGCTTGGCCAATTGGAACTTTACTATTGTTATTATAGCTGACATCACGGCACTACAACCAAGATGCGAGTGGTCCAAGTTGTTGTTTTAAACTTACCTGTATGGATCACTGTGAACTATCAGCTAAATGGAGTTAGATCACCCCTGACTTTGTACCATACAAAAACAGGTTGTGAGTTTAACTCGCATCACACATGAAAAGGTTTGTGAGTTACATGCCCAAGGTTTTGCTTCTCTGTCCGGGTACTCTAGCTTCCTCCGCCAGTAAAACTGACTGCGGAAATATGACTGAAATATTTTTGAAAGTGTTCTTAAACTCCAAAAAAACAAACAAACAAACAACCAAGATGGTCATGGCAGATAATTAATTTTAACATAGAACACCATGGGAAATTCACTTAAAAATCTTTTTAGGAACTGCTTGGCCTAGTAATTGGAGTTAAACTGAAGTGGAATGTTATTTTCAAGTATAGCAAAATGCGTGCCAATCATGGAAGTTGCCAAATCTTCACTTAGTTTACATAGACACATTTAGCATTAGGAAAGGTCTTGTCTAAACCCTTGTAAGAAGCATACTGAAACTGGTTGTATTGTGACCTGATCATCTTAAAAAAATCTCTTGTCTGTGCAACCAGTGTTGTATTAATACAGTCTCCTAGGAGCCCCTGGTTCATATATCACAGATTGCTGCATAGCATCTTTATCCATTTGGGGTATTTTGTTGATATACTTATTTTATTTTTTTGTCATATTTTGGACAATGCATAATTATTTCCAGGTTTAAATAAAAACCAGAATCTGTGTTTCAACCAATTGGCTTATCCTAACTAAACTTTATATATCAGTACAAGGCAGTAAAAAAGCCTCACAGTCTAGGGATACTCACAACTCAATAGGCGAGTCCACGACTCACAATTTTACACTGGTAATCACCCAAAATTTTAAGTTCTATATATTTGACTATAGCAAAATTACTAAAAACCCACAAGTATTTCTGAACTTACACAAAGTTAAATTTGGCTTTTGCATATTTGTAATAAACCTTAGCAAGATGTGGATCATATTTCTTTGACATAAATTGCAAATTCTCTCTTGTAAGAATTTGATTTACAATGTTAGAGGTTAAGGACATGTGTAATTGCAACAAGATGGTTCTTTTTGCAGTATCCTTGATCAACATGTACATGGTGTGTTGAGATTTTGTACATTAATAGTACAGGAGTTCATTTATTTTTGTCAACATCAATTTTTCGTGAAATAAGAAAAAAGGACATTTGCTTGGGTTGATAAATTTGTGGAAAAATCATTTTGCAACAAAAAAGTTTCTGAAATCTTTCTATATTCAGTGATGAATATTTGGATATTTTCGACTTCTTACACATTGCAGGTTTTAGTCATTTAATATGGTCTTGAACTAAACTTTGTAGGCTGAGCTTCTGACCATCTGAGGTCAGATGTCCTAATATCGGTCAACTTCTAGATTTTGGTATTGAAAGTTTTTTGTCGGGTTCTTGAATTGGTGGATGGGAATGCCCACGAAATCCACGGATATTAGATCACCACAAATAAAGTTTCACAGTAATTATTTAGTAAAGCTGTCAGTCCACATTACTACATGTAAAAATAATATTTGTAAATATCTCAATCTGTATTTTAAAACATTTTGTAGACCCTCGGTTCTCCTTTTAACACCTATCAGCAGTTGTGCAAATGTTTTCAAATCATATTGTATTGAATTTCACTGCAGCTTAGTCTCTTTATTTGTGTCACTGTTATCAAATTTAAGGATAATTGTCAGTTAACTGAGCTATAAAAATAGCTTTGTTATGAAGACAAATAGAGGTATTATAAAATAAAGTGTAAGATACTCCCAGTAAGATCAAGGTGTTAACTTTGTCTGGTTAGAGATACTTTATAAAATAAATCAATTATAAATGAAATTATAAACTTTTTGAAATTAAAATGAGCAGGTAGACAGTTATAATAATTTGTATTTATAATATGCAGTAGACTAGATTTCAATGGTTTCAAATTCATCAGTTTATAATTATCAAAATATTTTTTTGCAATCACACAGACTTTCCTCATCATTCAGGTAAAGTTAAAATGCATGATTATAATACATAATTATGATACATGTATTTTTGATTAAAGGCTGTAGGATAGGTATACATTAAAATTGAAGGAGTCAATAGTTACATGTAAAACATCAAAAGAAACATATAAAATATATAACATGTAAAGTGGAAGACAAAAAAATCTCAGACAACTGACTGTAAGTGAGGGTATAAGTTTTCCGTTCTCTGACAAGGCCTGTCAAGTAAAAAAACCATAGAAATCTTACCTAATTTTGTTCTTGTGATTTCTGGGGTGTTTTATTTTGTTCTAACATTTTATATCATTGAAATACAAAACACTCATTAAATGGCATTAAAATTAGAGGAACAGCAAATACAAAACTGCATGTGGTTATATCATCCAGGAATTAGAGGAACAGCAAATACAAAACTGCATGTGGTTATATCATCCAGGAGGTTAGGTGAAATTTAAAGTAGGACTGATTTTGATTTACACAAGTAAAACAAAATTGAAAGTTTCAATAATGTGCAGCAGTGAAAAAAGAAGAAGATGCTGTATGTAATCTGTATCCAACATACATTCCAGTACCCGAAAATACATAAGAGCATACAACATAATACTTTACAGATTTATATTTATAAATTGGGGAGGATTGAGTATTCCCTACCACATATTTTATATGCCTGTCCTAAGCCTTCCAATTCAGAAAAAAATAAAGACATTCAAAAAAGATATTTCAAATATTTGAACTACCAAATCTTGCCTCAATGTTATACAGGTACATACAAAAGCAATGTGAAATACAAAGACCAACTTATAACCTTCATTCCTGACACATTTTATCTATATCAGCAAATAAATAATCCTGGAACTGTTTATTAAAGTTTCTTTGGAGGTATAGACCCTCGGTTATGATTTCACTTTCAACTTTTCAAATAAAGGCATCATATCTCAGGTATTTGCCTATCAATATATATCCATGGTGGATTAAGAGAGAAGCGATTTGTATACCTAAGGATCTATAGATGTTCCATCAACAGGAAATGACTAATCATGTACCATACATAAGTTTTAATGTGTACTACTCCTTTATTGTCGGCTTGACACTTTTTAATTTTTGAGGATAATAAAATTTTATACCTGTATTAGCAATTACATAATTGAAATTTATTGTGCTTTAATATTCAATTTTTATTTGAATTGCTATATATTTTGTTGTGATTTCAAATGAAAATAATATGAAAATTTAAACGGGAGTTCTCTTAAGAACTTTTAATTGCATGCTGTTTAAATAGAATGTTGATTTATAAAATAGAAGTGGTTATATGATTTATACAGTACTTATATAAAAGTAGTTTATAATCTGACATTTTATTCTTTGCATGGGTTCTAATGGCCAAAATAGAAAAATCCTTTGGTTAAACATGATGGGCTATTTGGCACATTTTGTGTTTTTCAAAACATTATATATAGGTTATATAAGGGACTTTTCTTGACTTTTGAGTTTTCATTATCAATCTCAAGTGTTCAATCCATTTCAGCTGTTAGCACTTACAAACTGGTTTAAGGAGGTTCGGGTGTCTTCCACCATCTTGGATCGCAAACTTGTGGTATTGACTTTTTCTATAATTGCAAATAA
>JARWCS010368046.1:0-10367 GCA_034783895.1 Geukensia demissa | reverse complement strand
ATATATAAATTCTCTAACCCTAATACATTACCGAATGTGAAATTTAAAAGTACACATGAATGATAGAATAACTACCTAAACCTACAGTTAAAGTTTTTAAGACTTCAATAAGTTTGGATAATCCTTCTGGATTTTGATGAAGTTCCTTTTGTTAAAAATGTTTCATCTGTGGTAAAGTTTTGAAAAACCTTTATTATTTTTTTTCCATATTTTGATAGAAAATTGAAACTTTTCCATGACAATAATTTTTTTTTAGTTTTAATCATTTTGTCAGATGTGGATTTTAATTAAGCTTGCTCCTTATTATAAAAAATATATTGTCAATGTAAAAATCTAAACAAAAATTCCCCCTCTTTTGACAGTTGATCAGATGTTTTTTACATGTATTGATTTTTAAAATTGACTTCTCAAATTATATTGACAACAGCGAGAGCAGGTGAGACGCCAGGTTCTGATGGACTATTACAAACTATTGATTAACAGAAAAAGATGCAGTTTCATATGAACCTGCTGATAGCTTATTTTTAAGTAGAAGAGCCTTTACAAATCTCCAAAATATTTCTGATTCCTGTTATTTAGAAGTGCTAATTTGTATTAATGTGTCTACCATTCATAATTAATCATGGACACAATTTCAAATAAAATTGCATTTAAATAAAGAAATAAAACAGTAATTTTTTTTTCTATCTGGCTTTATCCTAGTTTTTTACTAGCTCTTTAATAAACCTCAGCTTCATTTTGAAAAGGAGTAGGTTCACAAAGGGTCAAATTTGGCTCGAAATTTCACTTAAAATAATAATTGTCTATTATAAGTTAAAATATTGGAATAAAATCTTTGAATTTGTCCAACTAATTCATAACGAACATAGTTTTCAGTAATAACATCACTGAGGTGTCATAAGTTAGCTTTGTGATGGCAAAATTGTCAGTCCTAGTCATTTTTCTGCCACATTTGGGTTGTGTTTATACGATTTGACTTGGCCACATGCTACAAAAAAAGATGCTTGGGTGTGATTTTCTGCTTCCCTTAATATACCTTTTTTATGACCACAAAAAGTTATGGTAGTTCCAACTTTGTTAAATTGCCAAGGAGATTTTTTGGAAAAGTACCTGCCAACCATAAATACAAGAATCATATTACCAATTTAAATGCTGAGGAGTGTAGATTTAGAAATATAGAAATTTGAACTTTGGTAAATTTTCTGGAAGTCTCCCAGACCTGTTATATTTTGGAAACATACCCAGCAACAATATACATAAAGAGTCAAAATTGCAACTGCATGGAATGTTCAGATTAAACAATATTGGAATTCAAACATTGGTTATATCCTAGAAATCTCTCAGACCTGTTATTGTTTGGATATTGCTTAGCAACCGTACTCAAATGAAATCAGAAGATAAATTAAAATCATATGGAGATAAAAATTAAATAATAAGGCAATTCCAACTTTAGTAAATATCCTGGAAGACTCTTAGACCTATTAAAAAAGGTAATACTTGACAATCATACAAATTACAATATCAGTGTTAAGATTATAAATGTGGCAGTTCCAGCTTTTGTAAATTTCTTGAATGCTCTCAGATCAACTGTCTTTTGAAATAGCAATTTCAACCCCAAATCTTGGTCATTCATGATTTTTGAATATTCTGATTTTCTTTTGTATGTATGTTAATATCATATAATAGCTGCAGTAAAGGCGAACTTAGCAGGTGACAGCAGTTTGCATATGATTTCTTTCAGCAGTATGTCAATGGATTTTCTCCATCTCTTAATAGTGCTTTTGATTTATTTTTTATTTTTCTTCTGATTTTAATATTTTATTTCCATATGATTTCTCATGAAAAATGCAACAAAAGTTACTCAAAGCATTTTTGTAGCTTTTACTAATTTTTATATAAAAGGAGTCATAGTTTAAAAATAGGCAATATGCAATTTTGCAGGAGATGAGAAATTTTTATTTCTCATCCATTGTTGGTTGGGTATTTTTATTTGATTCATTTCAATGAGAGTTTTCAGTAGTATGTAAACAGATTTTCTCTATCTCTCAGTTTTCCAGATAAAAGGAGTCAAAGTTGGCAAAAAATGCAATATTGCATAATATGGAATATTTTTCATCTGATTTTGATGGTTTTTTAGCTCACCTGGCCAAAGGCCATGTGAGCTTTTGTCGTCATTTGGCGTCTGTTGTCCATCGTCTGTCTGTTGTTAACTTTTCAAATTTTCATTAACTCCTCTGAAACTACTTGGCCAAATCGAACCAAACATTACAGGAAGGCTCTATATAAGGCATTTTATAAAGATTTCTCATTTTGTCCCGATCAGTCAACAAACATGGCCGCCATGGACGATTCTTTTTTCTGATTGGCTGTTACATTAAAATTCTTCTCCTCTGAAACCACTTGACCAAATGGATTAATATTTGGTATGGAGCATATATGGAAGGTCCTTTATAAAATTTCCTCATTTCATCCTGATTGCACAAAAAACATGGCCGCCATGTATGATTCTTGTTTCTGATTGGCTGATACATTAAAAAGTCTTTTCCTCTGAAACCCCATGGCCGAATGGATTAATATTTTATATGTAGCATCTGTGGAAGGTCTTTTATGAAGTTTCTTCATTTTGTCCTTATCGGAAACTGAACATGGCCGCCATGGAAGATTCTTGTTTCTGATAGGCTGATACATTAAAAATCTCTTCTGAAACTGCTTGGCCAAATGGAT
Organism: Geukensia demissa; assembly: GCA_034783895.1. Classification (NCBI taxonomy): domain Eukaryota; kingdom Metazoa; phylum Mollusca; class Bivalvia; order Mytilida; family Mytilidae; genus Geukensia; species Geukensia demissa. The sequence continues at coordinate 7,643 of JARWCS010368046.1, read as the reverse complement.
TAATATTCGATATGGAGCATATGTGGAAGGTACTTTATAAAGTTCCTCATTTTGTCCTGATCAGAAATAATCATGGCCGCCATGGATGATTATTGTTTCTGATTAGCTGATTCATTAAAAAATTTTCTTAGCCAAATGTCAGGTGAGCGATACAGGCTCAGCCTCCTGAGACTAGTTTTATTAATTTTGGACGATTTAGAGCTTTTCACAAGGAGTGGTATAACACCCTTGTTGAGGGCCTTAAGGAGACCTCTAAACTTGTAAATTCCTTCTGTTTTTCTCGTTGTTGGAGTGCAGTCTCTCTGATATTTACCCCCATATCTTTTCATTTTCAGATGTACAACTGAACATAATTTAATATGAAGCTTTTGTCGACATTTGCTTTTGAAACTCCATTGCTTCAAATGCTAGAGCAACCTTACAATTTAAGTCCTATGAATGTAATGTCCCTGTGATTCGTGTGAGTGGGGAAGGCTAATACCATTCTTTTGTAGGGGTTCTTGAAATACCTGCAGTTACTGAACATTAATTAGTATGGGACTCTTGTCGACATTTGTTTTTGAATCATCATTGTTGCACATGCTAGTGCAAAGCCTATGTATTTAATGTTCCTGTTTTTTCGGGCGAGCAGTGCAGACCTGCATGAGTCGCATGCCTTATTTTGTACTATAAAAATGAAATTAGATGGGGTTAATGACAGAGAAACTGCACTCCAAACAGAAGATAAACAGAGGGAATTTAAAAATCTAGAGGTCTCCGCAAGGCATACAATAAGGTTAATGGCTTAATGGCAATTAATGACACCCATGAAATAAAATAAAATATGCAATTCTTATATTTGTCCTTTTAATCTGCAGTTAGTTGGCTTACACACATTTCTTAAATTCACACAATGAAACTTTGTTTACCTTTTACATTTTATTGTTTGAACCAATGTACTCCATTTTTTCTCAAAGCATATGGCATGGGATGTTGTGCGTAGTATTATTGAAGTATATTAATTTTATATTATAAGTTGAGACATGAAGAAGAGATAATTCGATCTGAAGAAGAAAAGTTTTATGAAGCTAAACGTGAAGCTGCACGTGTAGCAAAGTTACAGAAGGAAAAAGAAGCACAAGCGAAACTAAAAAATCCATCTAAGATGGGTAAATCTTGGCTTGGTGATGATGAAACTGAATGGGAAGTGTAAGTATTCTTAATTTTTAGGCAGTGGCAAGGTTTTTTGTTTATATTAAAGTATCAGAATGTCAGCAATTTATAAGGCTTTTTTGTTGCTCTATCACTTTTAAACTTTTACTCTAGGATCCTTAGAAATGGTCATTTTTAATATTGCTCACCACAATTCTAGAGGTTGATATTAGGGGTGCTGTTGGCTATTTAATTTTCAAAAGAAGCTAAGTTTTCATTTTTAGGTCTTTCTAAGTAGTGATTATACATGTTATTGTTTTCTCTACTCTCCTATTTTTCGTTATTCAACGTTTTGAGTTGATGTGACTAATGTAGACAAAATTGATTTTACTTAAAATTTTGTCATTTTAGATTTTTTATTAGAATCCTTTGACACTTCAAGTTCACTTTGTTCATAGTTTTGATACTTTGGAAACCATATGGAATACATTTGAGGGAGTGCCCATTGAAGATCATCGTCATTGTAAAGCATAGTTTTATGGAAAATACATAGAAAAATTAAAAGATACCAAAGAAACAGGCTGAAGTCAGAAGACAGACCAGACCATGGCCAACAGACTACAATGAGTGACAAACAATTAGTACAAAAATAAAACAAAACAGAAAGCTAAAAATTAAGTAATACAAACCTTTTTATATACAAGAGCAAGCTAAGGTGCTCTGGAAGGATAAACAGGTCCTGCTTCACTACTGACATTCATGGTATTACTTGGTAGTAATATCCGATGCTTAGTCACAATCTGTACACGAAAGGGAAGATATCCATTGTTATTTGTGCAAGTTGATACACATTAATTGAAAGTTCATAAATAAGGTTTTATTTTTAATGCGTAGAACTGTATATTTCTAGATGTAAGTTTAGGGATAAAGTGACCATTCTATGTCCTAAGCATTTTATTTGGTTTCAAGTTATATAGAAGAGATTGGATCGACAATGTCACAAAATTCAGAATTGTTAAGTGAAAGTACATCATTTATATAGGGGAACTTTAAATCAAATGATGAAGCTTATTTTCTCCTTTTCCTGCAAAACTTGTCTGCTTCTCTTGAATGAAGAAAAATATTTGTGAGAAATAGCAGCTTTAGTAAACAGCTTTGTCTTTCAAAGATATTAATTTAAAAACCTGACATGACACAAGATGTCATTTCTGAGTTTATGCAATCACGTTCTCAAATAGAGGACACAAACAAAAGGAGTAATGAAAACTTCATTAAAGTAAACATGGCAATATCTGTATCAAGTGCTGTTACTTTGATGCAGATTTATCATCCAAGTTTGATATAATTTAGTGTATTTATGAGAGTGTGTTTAGATTTATGGCGATAATTATATTTTTGTAGTGCTGGAGGTGAAGACGATTTTGATATGTTTTTAGAAAGTGTGAAAGCCAGATCTTTGAGAAAATCCCATTTAAATCATGGTAAAATATTTATTTATAAATTTAACTACATGACACAAATGATTTGATATTGTTGTATGTAAGAATAAAAAGATGAGCACTGTTTAATGCATTTTGAAATGTTATATAATAAATCTTGTGTTACAAGTTCAAAGTTCAAATCATGAAATTTATCCTACATAAGTGGAAAAAGCTTTGGGTATGGAAATACGTCTTATACTTGCTATTTATTCCTTTGTACAAAAGGTTCAACAGATGGTTCTACAAGTTCCCAGTCAGGTACACAAACCAAAGACAAATCATCTTCAATTGACTTAGAGTGGGAACATGAAGAAGGTAATTAAGTGATTTCGGATTACAATATACTGGTAACTTATTTACATACACACAAGTTTACCATATTGAATAAATATGATAGACATAATTTAAAAATTAAAAACCATTTGAATTGTATTTAAGAATGGAATTCATTTAGCGCAAATAAATGCAATGCAAATTATTCACTTGAGAACAAATAAAGTATGTCATTCAGATAAATAATACATGGTTTAGAACTTATTTCCCTTTTTTATTTGAACTGACAAAAGGCATTGTTAGCTTTTGTCATCATTAGCTTACATCGGTCGTTACTCCATTTATCAGTTAACATTTAAACCTTCTCCGAAACCATTGGGCCATATGAACCAAATATGACATTGCCTCTTTAAAGTGTGCATATATTGTTACCTAAAGTCCACAAACATGGCTGCCTCAGACAAGTCTTGTTTATTATTTGTATAAATAAATAAATCTGTGAACCAGAGGGCCAGTTTAACCTTTACTTGGTATGAACCATCTATGAATCATTCTTGATGGAGTTTATGTTTGTTTTATATTTATTAACTTTTATTGCTATAATGCCTAATTTCTGTATCTAATTGGTCAATTTTCAAATTGATGGAGTTTTTCAAATATCACTAAAGCCACTTACACTTGTTGAACTAATTGATCAGCATCCTTTGCAGGCCCATTATAACATTTCATCCTTTTTTACCAATTGGAAAACAAACTGGCCGCCATAGATATTTTTTTGTTTTTTTTTCAATTGATTGACTTAAACAATATTTAAATTCAAAGCCTAATAGAGCTAAAACTGTACCAGAAATACCTTCATATGATTCTTTATAAAGATTATGTTTTGTATTGTTGTTGGAAATCCAATATGATGGTCATTGTCGGTTTTTGTTTCTGATTTGCTGATTTATAAAAATAAAATCTTCTGTTTTTGTCATGCATGCAGTGGATGTTCGGAAATGCGAGTCAAAGACATGCAGATTCCGGCGCAGAGTCAATAGTTGATTTAGTTTTTAATACATGTAGGTCAGTTTTGATTAGAACCCTTTTTAGTAGGTCATTAATATTTTTTGTAGTTGCATTAGCATTTATACATCTCTATTCAATGAAGATATTTAAGACATTTCCCTCTGTCATGTTCCAGGGTTTTAAAATTGAATGTTAAAGTTTATGATAAAATCAGTTTAGGAGTCTATTGTTGATTAATGATATAGGGTTTACAGTTGTATAAGTAATCTTCTTTCTAATTGCCATGCAACTTATTTACCCCTAAACCTCAGTCATAGTTCATTGACTTTAAAATTTTCATGTTAAAGATAATGATTAATTCAGTTAAGGAGGAACCACTTATGGTTGATAAACAATTGCATAAGTAATGTTGCATCTCCATGGACAAAATTCAACTAGGTCAGTCTAGGGGGAATCACTTATGGTTGGGCATTGATATTGGGTACAAGTAATGCCCTGTCTCGTTTCCTTGGAAAATAATTCTACCTCTCGGTCGTGGTCCAGTGAGTCTGAAAGTTTCATGTAAAAGGTTGTTAATGGGTCGGTTAAGAAGAAACCACTAATGGCTGATATTTAAGATATAGTTGAATTTTTCATAAGTGCAGCTTAAACCTATACCCATTTTGTGTCCCATGAAAAATCTATTTAGTTCAGCGTGTTCCACTTGCCAAAGTCCCTTGATATGCATCTATGACGGATTATATTGGCAGACTTTGCATTTACATATAATACTTGTTAAAGATTTCTTGATTGGGAAAAGGTTCACTTGTAAAATTGCAGAGTGGCCAAATAACTAGTGAGAAACACTCCCATCCTACTGAGACCAGTTAAAATAATTAAGTAATATAGGGAGCAGCATTTCTATTTCCTGAAAGGGTTCCAAAGATTTACCTTTGTTATAGTTAATATTTGATAAGGTGAAAGATCAAAGATGCTCATATTGCAAGAATGTGATATATTTATTTTGCACGCAGTTAAGATTTAATTTGTATTGTGATTTTGAATAAAAGGAAGGAGATCATTAACTCATTCATCTTATAGGTGATGTATAATGATGATGTTTACGTCTAGTATTGTTGTCAAAAATGTTCATGAATATAATTAAAAATTCATATTTGTTAACCCCCCAACATGTTATTAATTGGCTTTTGAATATTTGTTATGAACAAATGTAAGATGTGAATAGTGTCCTTGTGGCGTATATTATATTCCATATTTTCCTTAAATCCAACTACATTTGGGGTCTTGGTTCACCTGTTGTAGGGTTGAGATATAGAATTATTAAATTTTATATCAGATTTTGATAGGTTTTTATCATTGTAATCTTGTAATGGGTAATTTTCTCACTCTCTCTTGCTATTTTTTTAGATAGATTGAAAGGATCGAAGATACTCATTTTGCAAAATACAAGTTTACTAATGTTGAATAAATATAGTGAATTTTGAAATGGAATAACCTCTCATCAGTAGTAATATAACCAAAATGCAGGAAGTCCGAGATACAAACATAGAAAAATAAGTCCTAAAATCCAGGAAAGCCAATCTTATGGCAGGAACAACTACTAAGAGCAATATGTTTCGAAGCCTTTCCGTATTTTTAGTGCTTAAGAATTTAAACAAATGTAGCAAATTTCTGTATACCATTGATAAATTTCAGTCTGACAACTGTGCTGATGAATGCACATGGGGACCTCTGATCCACCAGCAGAGGCATCGACCCAGTGGTTTCAGAATACAAGATTACCAATGTTGAATAAATATGGTGAATTTTGATATGCTATATCATATGCACATTTCAAGGAGTAGCTTCTCATCAGTACCATTTTTACCAAAAGAAAGGAAGTCCGAGATCCAAACATAATAAAAGAAGTACTTGAACAAACAAATTGAAACAGGAAGGCATTTAATCTGACTACAAAGAGGAACACATTTCGAATCCTTTCCGTATTTTCCGTGCTTAAGAATTTTAATAAATGTGCTAAATATTTATTTTGCATCCGATTTTTTTTTCTCCATAGGATTTGCTTTATTGAGTGCTTTCAGGAGACTTAAATGATCAAATATTTGATATTTTTTTTTACGACTGGCAAATTTTCGCAATCGTTATGTGCGACGCCGCGCAGGGAATGTGGAAATGCCAGGTTTACGTCCGTCCTTCGTGGAATACCACACCTTGTGAAAAGCTCTTAATGCCCCAAATAAATAAAACATGTGTACGTTAAATAATATAGCTCCTATCTGAATATTATCAATAATGTAAATGTAATAAAACATTTAATACAAAGAGAAACCCATGCCGAAAATTGATGCCTTGGGACAGGCACGTGAAACTTACGAAGTGGTTAAACTAGTTTTTTGGTATCCCAACCCTCCCCCAATGAGTGGTCAAAGGAAAGAGACAACGAAAACAAAATCATTTAATACAAACCAGAAATATCAAACAGAAATTTACCCAATCCGACTATAGATAGTACCTGAATTACAATTAATATACTAAGGAAAATACGAGAATACATGCAACAGGAAGCTACCTCTCTAATGAATACTTGCAGTTACTGAAAGCATCTCAGTGTGATATAGTGTTATAATACATCAAGCTTCTCAATACGAGGTTTTCACCGAACACAGTCAAGTCAGACGATTTAGCACTGTGTTGTCGTTGTAGCAATTTTATTTTTTTAAAACAGTAGCTGTAACTCAGTTTTACATCAAAGGATTTTGAAGATGAGACTTTGTATAAGTTCTAACCGTTAATAACATAGAAATTGACAAAAGTCCTTATAAGCACTCTATTAAAAATGTCTTGCAATTTGTTTCGACAGATTTGGATTATATTTATATTAGAGTCTTTGACTTCCTATGTGTTTCGGTTTTAATGGTACTGATGATTACCGGTAGATATTATCTTGACATCAACTACATATGTCGACAAGTCTGTTCTGGATTATTTCCCATTACACAGATCATTTCATTTTTTGAGTTATATTTTTTATTAACATGGAGTTTGTTGTTATGTAAAATACTCGATAGAATGAAAACAACATATAAATGACCTAGTGAAACGCATTGAATTGTAAGAAAACTAGGTTTCACAATGTTGTACCAGCGGGGGGAACATTATCTCTGGAACTCTGTTGTCAGTTTTGATTTTGATGGGGTTATCTTTGTGCTCTCCATGAAAAGCAAAGTTGGACTGTTTACACTATCAGAGTTTTTTTTTTTTATCAGAAAAAGCTTTGAACAAGGAAACTTGGTCAAAGTTCCCCATTGACACTATCAAAGTTTGAATCATTCTTATCTCTGATTGGATACTTTTCATCTTGATAAAAAACAAATAAAACTGTGTCAAAGTTCATTGTTTACATGTTCAATGCCTTTGGTGTTTTACTATTAATAGAACATTGGCATGAATTGCAATCCTAATATTGAGTAATATTTTGCAAAATTCATGATTACCACTGATGACTCACTATTGTGAATTTTTTTGTTAATGCTTTGTTCTTGCTTCAAGGAGTAAACTCTTATTAGCAGAATAAGGACCCCACCACTAAATCATATATATTCTTACTTGCTTTCAAAAATCGAGTACCATGGTTATTCCAAAACATCGGCACCAAACCCTTCGTATTTGGAAATTATCACTTCTCACAAACATTTAGATCCCCACCTCTATCCAATATATTAGTATATATATTTTTGAAAGCAATTGAAA
>JARWCS010368035.1:0-10368 GCA_034783895.1 Geukensia demissa | reverse complement strand
CAACAAATACAAATGTACAGAATTAGTTCTATAATCTGAACATTTCTTATCAGGTCAGTAATCCTTAACTTCTTTCTCCACCTAATCTGCCATGCAGAAAAAAATTTCTAATTTAGGTCTATATGTACTATTCCAAAAATCTTCATGTACTACATTATATTTCAACAACTAAATTCCTCATCATAGACATGACACCTAAAATTCTTATTGACAAAGACCATTTTTAAGTAGCAGTCCATAAAAAAAATCATAAACTGTAAACTGTACAAGTGATACATGGCGTGCAAAAACCCACCACTATAAAGATGATTTTTCAAACTATATATCTAATATGTTAACATGATTATAGTCATTTTAAAGTCAAGATTTGCATTTATGAGAATTTAGCCATACTTTTATTTCCCTAAGAAATCAATTGATGATTTCAACATGTTCAAAGAATGAAAACTCTTGCAAAAAACTATTTTCATGTACAAGCTATATAATTTATATCTTAAATTTACAAAGCTTGAATGACAAACAGAGACTGGTTATGTACACAGGAACAGTGTCTAAGCTGAAAACAAATTTGACTGCTTTGGGTTTCTTATATCATGTAGGAATCACCTCCTATCTGATGTTTATAAAGACCACTACTTATTCACATTAACTTATCTGTTTGTTTTGCAGCAATAGCACTATTTGTATCGTTTATAATAAACCTGTTTGTGCTTGCGGTGTTTGCTGCAGATTTCTCAGGAGATCAGTTCAGAGAGAATGCCAGTCTACATAATGCTGTATGTATAATTGTTATTGTTATTTTACCCCTGCAAACAAAGATTTGGGTATATATAGGAATCATCCTGTGCCTGCATGTCTGTGTGTCTACCCGTTGGTCTGTCCACAAACCTTGGAATGGCATCCAATGAATTTAATGAAACTGAGCGTGATTGGAACGGCATTTAATGAAACTGAGCATGATCTACATGAACATAAGATACAATATGTTGATAGTCATATATAGGAAGGAAAATTCATCTTGGCTCATTTCAAGGTATAATTATACACTCTGACTGTCTGTCCACATACCTTGTAAGCATCTCCTCATAACTGTTCAATGGATTTTAATGAAACTGACACAATGTATTGATAGGTATATTGGAAGGAAAATTCATCTTGGCTCATTTCAAGGTATAATTATACACACTGACTATCTGTCTGTCCACATACCTTGTAAGCAACTTCTCATAACGGTTCAATGGATTTCAATGAAACTCATCATGAAGTTAAGACACAATGGGTAGATAGGCATATACTAAGGAAATTCATCTCGGCTCATTCCAAGGCAGGTAATTTACTCTGACCATCTGTTTGTCCACATACCTTTTAAGTTCGTTTCATAAACTGTTTTATATGAATTTCAGCGAAACTTAACACAAACAAAAGACACAATTTGTAGGTAGGCATAAAGGTAGGAAATTCATCTCGGATCATTCCAAGGGCAGATAATTAAATCTGACTGTCTGTCTTTCCACATACTCCTAAACTGTTCAATGGATTTCAATGATACTTTACATGAACATAACACAAAATGTGTAGATATGCAAATAGGAAGGAAATTCACCTCGGGTCATATCCAAGGGAAGATAATTCATTCTGATCATCCATCTGTTCACATACCTTGTAAGTACATCTCCACCTAAACTGTTCATGAATTTCAATAAAACTTTACAGGAATATAAGATACAATGTGTAGATATGCTTATGGTAAGGAAATTTTTCTTGGCTCATTCCAAAGGAAAATTCACTCTGAAAAACTGGGATTGGGGAGGATATATGCTTTGTGAGGTTTGCTCATAGTATATGAGGGGCTCCACTATCTATATCTTAATATTATTAAAAATTATAGAACATGAAATGTTGTAAATTTATGACTCTAGGTTCAGCAATGTCCATTGATTCTTATGGAGATGGAATAGCATTATCAAATCCACAAAATTACCAATCTTTAAGGTACATTTTTAATTTGTAGAATTCAGCTTTTGTATTTTGGTTTGATAATGCATATTTTCTTGTATTTGTCCAAATTTAATTTGTTGAGGATCATTTAGAAAAGTTTACTTTTTTTTTAAATTGTGATTTGAAAATCCATAAAAATGTAGGAAAAATGAGTAAAATGTCAATAAATTAATACTAATGAAATTGTTTATATTTTCAGGGAAACTGGTTAAATGACAAATATGGTCTATTTGTAAAGATTATTTGGGGAATTGGAATTTTATCAGCAGGACAAAGTTCCACAATGACGGTAAGATTCTGAGGATTAATTTTTTTATTAATTCTATTTGTACAATTATCAAAAAAGATCATCACATTGCACATGATAAGGTTTGTCAGTTACCTGCCCAAGGTATGTGTTTCTCTCCAGGAACTCCAGCTTCCTCCACCAGTAAAACTGACTGCCACGATATGACTGAAATATTATTGAAAGTGATGTTAAACCCCAATCCAACAAACACAATTGATTGTTTATTTTTACAGTTTATAAATAAAGCAAAAAATCAATTTTTTTATGGAAAAAGTTTAATTTGTACAGATTTCATTGAATTATTTATTAATTAAATGCTGTAATTAAATGTTATTTCTCTAATTTTTCTGTGCTTTTTTTTGCCATTCGACTGGTTTTTAAAAAAGTGATTATTAATCCAAGTGCACCTATCATCCACACCATGTGCCATTAAGCGGGCCTTGATTGTCCAGATAATTATTCAGGCTTGGTAAATGGCAAAATAAGTCCATGAAGAATTAGAGAAAAAAAATCTTACATTGTAAAACATTGATAATCATATTTTCTATAATCTTGATCGTTAAAAATTGGCTCAAAATTGAATGTCACTATCTAGATTGTGAAAACTATAATTAGGAGTTAACAATATTGTATTTGAAGATTTGCCAAATCTTAAAATATAATTCTGTAAGCTCCATTCTAATGCAAATGAATAAATTTACGTTTAATCTTAATAATTTTAAAATATGGAATAAACATTGGTGCGTACACAGTTTCTTCAGCGGCATCAAACATGGATTTGATGCCATGAAAATTTTGACGTCATACAGTCAACGTCAATGTTACAAATACTAATGCATTAGAATTATCAATGGCTTGCAGTTAAGATTCACAATATATTTACTACTTGCTGTTATCAAACATTATGGTCAACCATCTTTACAAAGACAACATTGTTCCCTTTTAAGTATGACATTAAATTATAAGAATAGGAGACCAGCTTTTAAATATTACAAATAATTCAACATCTACAGGCTGGCTTCAGGCTTCAGCAATGAACAAAGATCCACAATATATAAGGAAGCTATAGAAGGCCCCTAAACGATAAAATATAACAATAATCAACCTATTTTAGGTTTATACAGAAATTGCAAACAAAAAAACATCAATGATAACCAAGGGATTACAGCCAAGGTCCTATTGTGACAAATATTCCATGGTTGAAAAGGAATTTGAATAGAAAAATTTAAAAGATGGTTCCAACTTTCTTTTTAGCATGATTTTATTTCTTTTAATTTAGGGAACTTATGCTGGGCAGTTTGTAATGGAGGTAAGTGTACACCCACATTTGAACTCCTAGGTCTGATGTCGTTTCTGTATTGTTCTAAGATAGCATAACAAGTTTTTGAATTTTGTTGTTCATTGGTCATTGTTGAAGGAATTTTTTTATTCGTTGCATCGCTTTCAATTGTTGACAAGCTTTAAGTTTATTCTATAAAAGGTAAAGATGATAGAATAAACATGCACCTTTGATGCTAAAGTCCACTTGAAAAGTCTGATCAGAGCAAAAATTGGATCTAGCAAGCTACAAATAAACAATGCAAAACATTACAGAGAAATTTGTGGCATAATAAATGAGAGGTGCATGTAAATTATAAAGGTTTCCAAGATATTTTTTTACTAGCCTTAGTTTCATGTGAGCTGTTGCCATCACTTGGCATCTGTCATCTTTGTCGTCTGTTTTCATTTGACATTTTAACCTTCTTTTTGAGAACCACTGAATGCATTGAAACCAAACAATGTGTGATTGTTCCATATGTGATACTGAGCAATTTTTGTTACATTAGTGCCTATTCATCATTCAAAATGGCTGCAAAACAGGGACCAAATTAAATATAATACTCTCTGAGAAATACTAGTATATATTAATGACTTCTTTTTGAGAACCATCAAATGCATGGCGTGAAAGTTCCTTATGAGATGCTGACCAAGAGTTTCTACTTTTATGCCCATCTGTCATCCAATATGGCCACCAATCGAGGACTTACTTTAACATAAGAACCTCTGGGAAACAAATGCATTAGACTTCGTATAAAGCCATTGAAAAGATCGAAATAAAACAATCTAATTAAAATAAGATCTCCACACTTGCTTCTTAATTTTTATTTGTTTTTTCCTTGGTTGTGTTGTGACCAAGGAAAAGAAAATAAAAAAGGGGTGTAAGTGCTGAGATCTTATTTTGGCTTTCAGATAACATATTTTCTTCAAATATCCAATATAATAGCACTTGGGAAGACAACTCTGCTTTCTATAATTATTATGCACTTTACACACCATTCGACCAGTTTGTAAAAAAAAAGTGATTATCAATTTGTGTGCACTGATTATCATCGCCACATGTACAGAGCAGGCCGGTGCGTCCGTGCACCTAATATATTCATTCAACAGTAAAATGGTGTTCCAGTGATTGTTGTCTGTTATAAAACTGGTACCTGTGAGTTAAAGTATCCTGCTTTTATATGTTTTAGGTTCAATAAATAGATTGCAAACAGACTTTGATTGATAATGTCACTATTCAGCTGGGGTTTTTAGACAATATTTTAACTTAAAAGGGCAAATTAGTCCATTAAAGAATTAGAGAAACAAAATCTTGTATTGTTAAGACATAGATATTAGTCATATTTTTTTTTTACAATTTTGATAGTTAAACCTTCAAATTTGTAGCCTAGGCTCAAAATTGAATGTTTAACTATCTTGATTTTAGAAATTTTTATTATCAATGGCCAACAGTATAAGATTTTCTATATCACACTATAAGTGAGTTTCTCCATTCATGCATATTAGAGTCAGCAACTGAACACAACTTAAGTGAGTGGATACAGGCTCCAGGGAGCCTCTATTTTAAATGCCAGTCTTCCATGTAAAAGATGAAACACACCTGAGAAACCTATACATATTTAGATTTGATTTATTATTTAAAAGATCATGTCATATGCATATTTAATGTGTGTTTTTATGGAAGGTATAATTTACATACTAGTAGGATACACTGTAAATAGTCCAAACAGGGGAAATAACTCATTACCTTTCAGCAAATTTAATGTAAAGTTTCAGGCAATATTTTCTTTGGACATTCATTTTTGCAGAAAAATGAGTTTTTACCTTGAAATAATTATATAAAAACTAGATATTTGTAGACTTATATGGGATATATCACTTTTTGGTTTCGTGATTCTTAGGTGTACTGGTGTTTTGGAAGAAAACAGCATTGAATGTTTTGTTTTGCTTTTGGTATAGATATTTTCAAATTATAAAATATATTCTTGAGTGTGTGGATACAAAAAAATGAATATTTCAGGATAACTTTCCAGAGAACAAATTAATAAATATGCCAATCGTTGTAGGGTTTTATGAACATGAAGTGGGCTAAATGGAAGAGAGTTCTACTGACCAGATCCATTGCCATGGTACCCACCATAATAGTAGCTCTTATAGCAACCAATGATCTTGACACTATGAATAACTGGTTGAATGTCCTGCAAAGTGTACAACTCCCATTTGCTCTTCTACCCATACTGCACTTCACCAGTAGTGAAACTATAATGAGAGAATTTAAAAATGGGAGGTAAGGTTGAAAACTTTATAAGCAAATACTTTTTAAAAATTTGAATTTTTTTTTATTGCACTTAGTTTTTTATTTCCATTATAGATTTTGTGTCTTCATCAATAAAAAAGATAATTTATGCATATTTTATTGTCAAAATGGGAAAAAAAAAAGATCAAAGGAATTTGCCCCAAATCTAGATAAAATTAGCTTTAGTCTCAGGCCTGCTGCCTGCAAACTTTAGGCAAAGAAAAAAAGACTGTGAATGTTACACTCTATATTCCATTGTCAGCCATTGATAATGGTATTTTCCACAATTAAGATAGTCAAAGATTCAAATTCAAGCTAATCATTGCATTTGGGTTGATAATAACTTTTTCTCTAATTTCACATGCATTTTACCTTTCCCAATCCGTTGGAGAAATTTTTGATTAACAACATGTTCAATTGTCTGAAGTTTTTTCCTGCCAAAACCATTGGGAAGGTTTTCATCGGCATTTGCCATTAAATCATTAGAGAAACAGATTCTCCAAGCTGTATCTTGTGAATTACAGTATTTCTCAACTCTCAATCATTAAAATTTTAAAATTTTAATCAGCTTGACGATTCTCGCGATTAAAATTTAAAAATTTAACAATCTCGTGTTGAGAAATATTTGTAATCCACTGTGTACAGTTGGAGAATCAATATTTTTAAATTGTTAAGAAGCATGTAAAACACATAAGAATTAACTAACCTGATTTTATGTTGCTATTCATTTCAGTGTAAAATGTTTTGGTCTGATCAATTATAGGTTTTCTGTGATTGATGTATAATGTCCCCTTTGCATGCTCTGATCTGCCAATGGTAATAGTAATTAGTGCTAAGCCTTGTGCAAAAACTTAATAAGTAAAATGGTATTTGCATCACAATACTACAATAATTTATATTTTGTTTTCCCAGACTTATGAAGATAACAGTATGGAGTTTGGCTATACTTGTCATGGGTATCAACTTTTATCTTATAATCATTTTTGTGGTAAGTATCATAATAGTTTTAACTAACTGTATCATAATATGTCATCAAATCTGCTAAAGGGAGACATTTAATGTGAAAATAATAAATGTTTTCTTATATGGAGTAAGGAAAAATAAAAGATATATGAATTAATTAAATGTCTCATTATTGTCTTGGAGACTGCACCACATCTGAACAAGAATGAGCTGAAATTATTTTATATGTGTTCAAATCTTTACATCTTCAAAAGGTCTTCATCAAGTATGGAATCCTCCCCTGATGTAATAAGCCCTAAACTTCAGTATACACCAGTAATAAATGACTGGTCAAACATCAAATGTTTAACAGTTTAAAAAAAATTGAATAATGGCACATGAATTTCAATGACACAAATTCCTGAACTAGCTCTGAGACAGGTGCTTACAACATTTGGTAGGGTTACAGTCTTTTGTTGGATTTAAATTTATCAGCAAAAAATGGTCTTTCAAATCAAAAACATTGCATTGTTTAATAATTTTTAAATAATTTAAAGGAGAATGGAGGTTTGACATTTTTTGTTCTTCATCTTAGAATTACTGGGATACTATGGTTTTTTCACCTTACATAAGCTTTTTTGTGTTATAAGTTTTGATAGATTATTGTTAATGCTTTAATTTTTACATTTTGATGAATATTTCTAGGGTAGTGGTGATACTTGGTGGATATATCTCATAGCAACTATAGTTATATGTATATACCTGTCTTATGTAGCATATTTAGTAAGTAACTATACTGGTATCTGACTAGATCTCACCAAGTACCAATTCTTACCACCATTCGTTTTTTGTACACAACCAATTGCAAGTGATTGGATCTTAGAAATAAAACTAAAAATAAATAGATAGTATTACGATCTCCATATTTGGACATTAAGTTAAGAGTTATCTGTTTTTAAAATATAACCATAAAAACCATGATGGCAATTAACGGTCCTTGGTGAGATCTGGTCGGATACCAGTAGTGAAATAACAGCACATTTCTTTATCCAAAATGGAAATATGTTTCCAAAAACATTGTTAAAAATTTGAATCATGTTTTATAGGTTGAAGGCAGATTTTGATTATTCCAAATCATGTTTATGATCCATTAATTAACAAACCCACTGGTTTGGAAAAATGTTTCTTTTTAGAAGTCACAAAACAGTTCAGTTTAATTTTTTTTTAATCTTTTTCTTGAATTTAAAATAATAGTGCCAATGTGAATGTTGTTAGTGAGAGAGGAGGGGATCAGTCACTTTTCCCATAAAAAAGTTACTCTTATCTGACTTTAGCTGGTCCATCTATGCATAGAAGGTGCATGTTTTGGTACACTTTTTCACATAACAAAATGCTTCAAAATCATTGAAGACCCCTTGGCTTGCCGAATTTCGTCCCCCTAACATCAAATCCTGGATCCACCCCTGGAACCTATGGGTCTATTAGACTAATACATGTCTATCTTTGACTATGGAGTAGAAACTTAATGCCATACAAATGAGGACAAAAGTGTGTGAATTTGTCCCACTCTGTCACATTTTGACCATATTTATGTTCATATTCATACACTTACCTCACGATCCAAGTATTACTTCTAAAGAATTAAAGAAATGTATGAGCATCTTCTGATTGCTTTGTTCAAATAAACCAGTATATACTGTAATTATGTCCACAAGTAAGCTTCTTAATACATGCAATATAAAAAAGAGGTATTTTAGGTAAATGTCAAGGAGACCATCAAAAATTTGCCTAAAATCCACATTTTTTTAAAGAATCTAGAGATCTGCGCTAAGCTCGGTTGAATACTACTCCTTGTGATGAGATATATATATATAGCTCCAAATAAATCACAAGTGTACATGTATGTGACACATCTAATATCTAAATGTTGACCGCCTCGGTGGTGTAATGGTTAGCGTGCTCGCCTCGAGTGCCGAAGGTCGTGGGTTCGATCCCCGACTGGGTCAAACCAAAGACATTAAAATTGGTATATGCTGCTTCTCCGCTAAGCATACAGCATTTAGGAGTCAGACCATAGACTGGTCGGCCCAGAGACAGAATAATGTGTCTGGGTAAAGTGGTACGTCCTCCTGTGGACTGTTGCTTTCATGAGATAGCACGTTAATTATCAGGCTCAGCGTGTTGGTCTAGTACAAAGCAGGGTTCATTCATCATCACTCATCATTAATATATATATGCTCTCGTCTTAAATATGCATGAAATATTTGCCACTGAACGTTAAGCACCATTCATTCAATCAATCAATCTAAATGTTGATAATTATAAGCCCAGTAATAATCAATAGAGAAAATAACCAACCAACAGCTGTGACTCCTGTCTTGGGTAAGGTGCATGCAATATGTGGCAGAGTTAAACTAGTTTTGTTGGTACCAAAACCATCACTTTTCGTATGGCTAGAAACAAAAATAACTAAAAATAGACACACACAAAAAATTATACCCCAAAAAATGAAAAAAAATAGAGGAAACATCAAAGCAAATGATTGTATTTACTGAACAAAATATGTTAAATTATAGTTTTATTATATTTTAGGCCATTGGTCCACATACTGTTTTAAAACTTAAGGTAAGTACAGTGCACCCTCGTTATTTTGCCACCTTTAGGACCAGGCCAAATCTTGGCGATATGCCAGGGTGGCGATAGATCAAGGGAATATCTACATGGAATCTGTAGTAATTTTGGAAAAAGGGACTTGCAAAAATGTGGCGGTAAGTGAGGGGGCGGTCATTATAGAGGGCGGTATATAGCGGACACACTGTATGTATAATTATAAAGTTTGCTTCTTTTTTACTTATCGTAATAAACCCTCTGTATGGATCAATACAGTCTTGTTGTACAGTGCAGCCATGAAATAGGCTATCTTCTGCTTTTGTACAAAATGGAATTTTGCAATCCCAGTATGCACGGATATGCAATATAAATGAAGAGATAGGGTACATGAGTATTTAAATGGAATTCCAATATTGTAAAAATGCTGTATTATTTTTGAGAAGTGCATTTGTACCATGACAATGGAAAAGTCTACACATTGGTAAACCAATGTTGACGACGCAAATAGATTTATGGGGAGGATGCATGGGACGGCTTTTTCAAGGAGTACTTAGTCTTAAGTAATAGTGTATGCCAACATGTTTTAATAGTAATGTAATGATAAAATAGATAACCTTACATTGTTAGCCATTGATAATAGTATTTTCTAAAGTCAAGACAGTTCAACATTCAACTTTCAAACCTTGGCATATTGTGTAAAATATGATTATCAGTTTATGCATGAACAATGTAAAATTAATTTTCTTGAATTTTTTAATGGAGTGATTTTCCCATTGTAAGTTAAAATGTTGTCTGAAAACCCCAGCGAATAGATGCATTTGTAGGATTTAATAGTGTCCGCTATGAAATATTGTCCTCTTCCACTATTGTTCCCTATGATAAAATCCGAGGACGGAATAAAACACATTGATGACTG
>JARWCS010368024.1:0-10368 GCA_034783895.1 Geukensia demissa | reverse complement strand
TGGGTTGAATAATATTGAACTATACTAACAATGGTTTATCATATACAGATAAAGTTGAATTTTATGTAAGACAATATTAGAGAAAACAGGAGGTTCAAAAAAGGGGAAACAAGTCAAAGGCAACAAGGCAAATTTGAAAGATCAACATGGACTTCGGTTTATTATTGAAAACTGTAATGGGAGTTGTGGAAGTTTAATTTCTTCTGTTATTTGGTGGATGGCTGTCTCATGGACAATCATGCCACATCTCCTTAATATTTTTATATTTTCAAGATGAAACACAACAAAATAACCACACACAGAAAACTATAACTTAACTTGGGACAGACACATAAATTATGTGACAGGGTTAAACATGTTATGCTGTTTATCATATTATTATCTTATATTAGGCCAAATTAACTCAATAACTAGATTTTCATACACCTATTAAAAAATAAAAGTGGGACAGGTGGGAGGAATTTGCACAACATACATGTATTGCCAAACCAGAAGTAAATATTATCGAACTAGGCAATAATTTAGACTTTTGACATCTAGGTCTCATTTAATTAGTATGTGGCAGGGTTAAACTAGGGTATTGTACTTGGCTGTTATGTTTCCCCTATGTGTTTAGCATGGCGCTGCACCATGCCTTCCTCGTCTAGCACCATGCTGCCCTCTAAAGCATCATCTAATGGTGCACTGGGATAGAGGTTAAATCCCTCTAAAATTTTTGAATTATAACTCTTTTAGGGCTTAATATTGCTTTAGGAGCACAAGGTAGTTGATTTGAATACTTTATTGTTATCTAATTAAGGGCTTATTACACAAAGACAATCAGGCAATTATGCCCTAGGCTCACATAGTTTGCCCCCAGAATAAGATTTTGCCTTGAAATGCCCTCTTGTTGAAAAAATAACATGCCTTGACAAAATTCTGGGGAAGCCATTGTTCTCCAATAAGTACATTTCAACTATTTGAATGTTTAGTAACAGATTTATATCTGCATTTTACTGTAATTTTAACAAAGACTTAAACTAAAATTGTCGAAAATATCCTTAAGTGCTATTAAAAGACCCTTACATTCATAAATGCATCCCAAAATTTTTTATGCTGATATGTTTTTTTTTCATTAATCAGATGATTTAACAAACAAATTCATTTCTATTCACATATTGGTTAACTGAGAAGAGTAGTTGTCAGTCAGTGATTGTTGTTTGAATAACTGGATTTATCAGAAATATTGGCTGTCAGTATAAATATATGTTGTCATGTCACTCATGGTTGTTGAAATAATTACAGAATGCCAGAACATTAAGGGACATACATCAAACATTATACTGCAACAGTATTTGATGTACATCAAAAATTCTAATGCAACAGTATTTGTAATGTTGAATTTGCTTGGATGACGTCAAAATTTTAATAGTATGTTTGAATCCATGTTTGATGCTGAGAGAGAAAAGTTCTGTGCATGTGCCGACGTTTATTCCATATTTTAGAAATATTAAAATTAAATGTAATTTTGTTTATACATTTTGTTTATTTGCATTAGAACAGAGTTAACAGTATTGTATTGGAAGATTTGCCAGCATATATTTTGATTTGATAGTCGAAAATATATATCTGTTTACTGGCTAAGACTGCTAACTCGACATTGCCAGTAATCTTGATTTGGGCCCATCAAATTGTCAATTGATGCCAACAAATATTTAAATACAATTCCAAGTTGCTTGAATAAAGTCACAGACCCAACTATTTATGAAAGATTAATTGATTTTCATTGATATTTCTGAGGTGATGTTTTAATTTCGCTACTGAGGACTGTTTTTTTTCGTAGAAATGATCTTTGTTGTGGGTTCCAAGGGAGGTTCCAGACGAACGTTTCACAATGGTCACAACTTAAATACACAATACAAAACTTACAAGTTATATCTTTTAAAGTCTTACAGTTTTTTTGGTAAGTTTCCATGAAGAAGACAACGCCAGCTCCTGCTTCCCATATAAATGTATTTATGATACATTTGGAATGGTCCAGCATGAAATCAGTGCCCCTTCCATGGGGGCTTGTTTCTGTCTATGTGGGGGAAATTCTTTCAAACAGGGGTCGACTATATCAATGCCCTTGATAGTCAATCCCTGTATGATAGTATTTCCCCACAGACAGAAAGGGTGCCTGCCCCACAGGCACTTGTTTCTGGAATTTTTATTACCTATATACTAATACAGTGTTGTTACTAGTATATAGGTAGTCCAAATAATTATGACGTCTATTTCGGATCTTTGTTTTAATTATTTGGACTAGTATACATGTATATAGGTAAAAAAATCCAGAAACAAGTGACTGTGGCCAAGTCACTGAATTCGGCTTTAAAGCTTTGATTAATTGCATATAGTATATCATGTTCATTCAGATGCATACAACCTTTAAAAATTCATGGTACATGTAAATTCTAATGCCTTCATTCGGTGAAAACGAAAGTTGTTGGAAAGGGAATTCCCAAAATAAGAAAGAACAAATCCATTGTCGAACGGATTTGACAAAAATTCCGAGTCAGAAAATTCTGGTTTGTTTTGATATAAAAGAAAATGCAGAAAATAAAAAAGCGTGAAAACACATACAATAGATACAGACAACATAAAAAAAATAAAAACTATTTTATTTTTCATTCTAAGTTGTGTAATAACTCCCGCCATAAACTGTTCTATTTTTAGACATTTTAGAAAAGGAAAGTTTGGTGAATGGGTATATCTCTGATATTCAATTCATAAATGAAAAGAAAACAAATCAAGACAGAAGTTAGAGGTAAAAGTTTGAAAATGGTCAGGTGATGCTTTTGTTGGCGTTTAAAAAGTAAAAGTAAATCTCTCAGAAAATGCACTACTTTCACTTTCAGTAGGCAGACTAAGTTCATTCAGGCCCATGTGAACAGTCAGGGATCCTACTTGCAGTCATGTAAATAGTTTTTACCTGTACAAGTTTATTAGTTTTTACTTTTTTAAGTAAAATTGATTTCACCTTTTGAATAGTTTACTTGTACAAGTAAAATATGTTGAAAATTCACATTTCACATTTAATTGCTGTGGCTCATCAAACATTTTTAACCAGTAATTGAGATTTTTCCATTAATTAAAATTCAATATTTTAATTACCATTAGATAATTTGAAGAATTGTTCAGGTGCACACTAGTCTCATAGAGGCGCACATGCATGCAGGCTTTGAAAATTGGTCCCTTGATATATTAAACAATTAATTTAAATGATGCTTGAAGAGCGGTAATTTTTAGAAACAGCTAGAATATCATCAAGTAATGATGCTTGAAGAGTGGTAATTATCAGAAACGGGGGCTGGGGGTGGGGGTTGAATTAACGTCCTACACAGCAAATTATATCAGAAACAGAATATCAATATCTGAATATGTTTATATATCCAATGAACCACAGCAATGATGATTATGAGGGAAAGTCTTGCAAATATTGAAGATTAATGAATTTGGGCTAATTTAGACTTTATTTACTTATACAAGTAAACATAAATAAAATAGCACAAGGGAGATAATTTCTGCACCTTATATTTTACTTGTACAAGTTAATTTTATTTACTTGTACAAGTAGGATCCCTGACTGCTGAAAGTGTTGAAAAATGTCTATACAGAAAGTATAGATCATATTATCTGTCATGTCTGTATAGTCCAAGCATGCTAATCATTACACCATCGAGGCGGTCGAGTTTTGAGAATGCAACATCAGTATTGTATAGTAATACATTTTATTTTCCAGACTTTCTCATTGTCCATCTTACATTTTGGTTGAGAATGTGAAAGGATTTGAAGGTTCACAGACACGAGATATCTTGATGAAAACATTGATGAAATGTCAATTTAGAGTACAGGTATTCATTATAACTACTTCCTTTATCACATTTTCATTAAACTACATATGATTTTCAAAGCCTAAACATCTTAGGCACCTCCATTATCTTAATGCATTTGTTTTTAAAAAAATCACTTAACATTCAATCCTAATATATATTGATCTGATAGGGATATAATATTGAATTGTGGTGTAATTGATATTACATATATGGCTTTGGTTTGATACATATGACAAGGAAAAATATTTTGTATAATAGCCACAATGTAAAGGAGATAACCTTGTTTACATGAATATACATCAACATCCTTATAGTTTGAAAACACATCTCTCTACATGAAACATCCATATGTTAATGTGGGAAATATTGGATGTTTGTTACTTGACTGATTAAAAACTTAATGACATTTTTATTGTTTCACAATTTAAATCGTCTCTGTCATATCTGTTTGACAAATAGAATAAATTTTAAAAGAAAGAATATGGAATATATGCCAGAAAGACATTTTCAAAAGCCAATTTAACTTTATGTAAAGGGCTTTTATGGATTTTCCTTCATAAAATAGGCTAGAGGCCAAAAATAGGAAGATCAGTCAAACTTAAAGCAAAAATAACATATACAGTTCACGACATAATAAAGCCAAATATAACAATAACAATCATAGAATTTAACAAATTACAATGATGGAAAGATGTAAACTGGATCTTTCCAACATATATTCCAGTACTAAAAATAAAGGGAATTTTGAAGGCATCATCAGTATCTCTGCAAGCTGTGGTACAGATGGTGATTTTAGTAGAAACTTTAAAAATGTCTGTTATTATAAACAATCAATCATATTATGTTAGTTTTAGAAATTGCTGATATATTAGAGAATCACAGACTGTAAGATCACATACTAAAATCAAGAAGAATGATCAAAGGGAAATTAAACAAATAATTGTTAACAGTTGGTAAACACATTAGTTTGCAGGAAAATATACAGTTTAAATTTACAGTCAAAGTTGTCTTATGAGGTCACCTTTGGGAAGAGGCAAAAGTGACCATTAAGACAAGTGACCTCTTAAATAAAGTTCCCTCATGAAATCTTAAATAATGGGGAATGGAAAAGGTAGCCCTTTAAAATCAAGTGGCTGATTTATTAAAGTGCCCTAAAAGGCAAGTATGACTGTATCTATCTCTTAAAACTTGTATACAGTTTGAAAATTTATTTGTTTACAGGACAAAGTATTTTGATATTTGTTAAGTTTGAAAACCCTTTTTCAGGAATATCTGTTAACCCCTTTACAGTTTGGAATACCTAACTCCAGACTAAGATACTACATGATTGCCAAAAAACAAAGTGAAGACCAAACTCATCAATGGGCAGACATCTCAGATGTAAGTTGGTTTATCCTAAAGTTTATCCTACAGGTATCATTTCATGTGTATGATAATAAAGGTAAAAAATTCTCCTAGGCTGAGGTTCTGAAAAGGCAATTTTGAAAGCCTAACAGTGAATTTTTGAGACTTATAGAACAGAGATGTCTTTTCCCAATGTTCAGATAAAAAGGACATCTCAAGCATGTTAAGATGAAATCATTTATATTTTGAAGAAATTTTTGGCCAGACAAATTCCTTATTTTGGACTTTTACACTCAATAGTACCATGTTTTACATTCAAACCAAAAGCAATTAACAATAACTAATCCCATTGTGTTGTATATTTGTTATAAACATATAGCCTATTCCTTTGTAACCTTGTTGTCTTTTAAAATTGAAAATTTTGCCAGCCAGGCAAATTATTCACAAAATGTCCTAAGACTTACGATGACTAATTTTGTATGTAAGTTACAACCACTTGTAACACTCACGAACTTTTGTGAAATGTGTGCTTGGTTCCCACTTTCAGTTATTATCTGTGAGAATTTATCTAAGAATTTAACAGTTCACCGTGGGACAGTTTCTGTCATAAACAAATAGTTAAGGCATTTATTAAGAGTTTTAAGAAAGAATATGAAATATTTTACAGTAACTACATGTACTGTAATCACTCTAATTCTTCTGCGCAAATTTCAAAACATTAATTTTTAAGTTGGTACCATATGACCATGATGGATAAAAAATTTGGTTTGAATGTTTGGTTTACCTTTCAGTATGTTTTTTTTTCTTTTTTTGGTTGTTGATTAAAAAACTCAGCAACAGATAATGCATTATGACTGCCTTAAGCTTACCTTGTGGGAATCTACCAAGCCATTTGGTTTGATTTGAAATGATTTTTTATATTAGTAGTCCTTGAATGGTCTTATACAAAAGGTTAATTTTTGTGATGATTGTAAATTCAAGATGGCCATCACTGGCAGACTAAGTTTAACAGTAAACAGAAGACCATATGGATAGTTGCCCTTAGAAGTGATTTGTTGTATTAACGATGCTTAGATGTTCAACTACATAAGTTATGTGTCTCATTTTGCAGCTCGATCTAGACAAAGTTTATTATGAACACAATGGGAAATATGTTCAACTTTTGTTGAAACTGCCATGCTACATATATGATATGATTTTTGTGTTATAATATTTTGATTTATTACATAGTGGTTTTATTTCAAAGTTATCATTGGATGAAAAGTTTTCACATGACAAATTGTAATTCCTGATATTGTTTGATTAAACCCATATTGACTTGCTTTCACTTACACTTTCCAATGCTTTATGTACTGCATCATAATGATTTGATTTAAGTCATATTTACTTGATTTCATGTTCACTACATGTGTATTAATAAAACAATTATAATCTTTTGAATTGGTCCATATGAGTTTTTATGGACCTTAGGAATCAATATTGACTAGTTAGGTCCATAAAAACTCATACTGATCTCAACAAAAGACTATAATTGTATATTGTATCAGGTGAACAGTATAAGCTCATTTGACTGTCTGATTTCAACCCATGTTGTTTATGACAACTTTCAGAAATGTTGAAAGGAAAACATCTAGTTTATGTACTGTATTTTTTTTATTATAAAGGTATGTGGACTAAAGGTCCAGTCTTTGTTTTCCTCAAATACTTATAATCAGAAAAGCATCCATTTTTAAGCTAAATTTTCATCTTATAGTTTGATAAATAAGGTGTTTATTACAGCAATGAAATATTTTCAGATCACTTATGATATACCAGACATTGTAAAACCTTATTTAAAGTACAAGTTACTGTGTGAACAGGAAGAAAATTGTTCCCATTTACCAGTTAAAAAACAAAAGGACAGAAATGTTAATTGTAAACTCACTGAAGAGAATGTGACTGAGGTCAATGAAGAAAATTTGGAAACTGGAAATCATACATCTCATGAAGAAGGAAATCACACATCTCATGAAGAAGGAAATCATACATCTCATGAAGAAGGAAATCATTCACCTCACGAAGAAGGAAATCATACATCTTATGAAGATATAAATCATTCATCTCATGAAGAAAGAAATCATTCATCTCAAGAAGAAGACTTGACAATTTTAAAGCCATCCAAAGAAGGAGTAAATAACTCATGTAATTGTGAGGCTTTTGATGGAAATGACATGCAAAATTCTGAAAACCAGTGCGCCAAAAAATTAAAAACCAAACATTCTAGTGATCATGATGAAGATTTAAAACATTGTAATAATTCAGATGAAAATTCACTAACTGGTTGCTGTTTATGTAGAAATGACATTGAGTTACTAAATGAGAGTAAATTGATGAGGCAAGGCGATGAAATTGATGAGTCACATGGGAAATGCTTAAGACTACATGAATTCCTGGAAAATGAATCATTGGAATATTTTGAGAATTTTAAAGTTCCAGACAAAGACCTTAAACGACTAATAGTGATGGATATAGTTTTTCCTTGCATTAGAAAGACCATCTGTTTTACAAAAAGGTTATTAATTTCATGCATTTATACAAGAAATGTGAAGTAATTGGATCGTTTAATGAAAAAGGATTTCACACTTAGGCCAAGAAAAGAATATCCTGGTTTCTGCTAACCGAATCAGCACCCTTTTATGCCTAACCTTACTGTCTTGGAATTATTAAGGTTTGAGTCAAATTTTGAATTTTTCAGCAATTTCAAGAAAATAGAAATTTTTAGCCAGTTTGTGGACCTAGAAATATCAAACACATCCATGTTCAGTCTCTTACTTAAGGTATAGAAATATCTTGATTCAACACACATTAGCTCAATACTTTCATCACTGAAAACTGTAGAAAAATATCCTTTTTGACTCCAAATTGAGCAAAACTAGAAATATTGACAAGTTTGGACTGTGATGTTGATTGAAGGATATAAACATAGTGAATATGAGATATTCCCAAGATGCTGTTTATTTTTATATTTTATTCATATATTAATTATATAACTTTAAAATTTTGCAACATTCTGGGCCCTTAGTACCTTTTCATTTGGGCATGTTTTGAAAAGGGTAATTTAAAAGTGAAAGTAATTAAAAAACAATGAAGGCTGACCTTAGATGGTATGGTACTTTTTTTCAAAAATACTGAGCACAATTCTCAGAATTGACAAGAATTGACAAAACTTGTTTCAGCTTTAGTGAAATTTTTATTTAATTGATATATATACAGTCATGACAGTTAAATTCTACTCTATTATTGTTAAGGCCAGTACAATCATTCAATCCTCATGCATCTCCACCTGCCTCATCTCTAAAAGGACTCCTAAAAATATTTTTATGCAGGTTACCTGGAAATTTTTCATTTTCACACTTTTTACATTGACACCATGCTTCAGTCTATAAAAAGTAGATCAGTTGTAGTCAACAAAGTTTTAATACACATGATAAAATTAAAAAACAAAGATCGACCACAAAATCTAAGAATTAATGTAAGTTGCCTAATGTAATAAATCAGACTTTGTTGTTATTGTTGGCATTTTTTATTGAAGAAAAAATAGCACATTGCATTGGTGAAAGTATGACCCAAAAAACCCCTCAACAAACTATGCAAATAAACAGTCTTTTTCCTTTCCCTCTGGTAACTTGAGATATTTTACAAAACATTGTGAAAGTAAATTTTTAATATGTATGGTATTATCTCCCCTGTTGTGGACCATTTCATACAATTAATTCCTAGGTTACAAGACAAAATATGAACATTTTATACCACCCTTTATTGGAATCAGTTTATCTTATCAAGTTTTTATTTTGATTCTCAGAAACACTGGTAATTTTTTAATGTGAAAATTCTGATGTGTATCGTCTTTTAATAACAAGTTACTGTCTGCATAACAGATACAAAGTTTCACACATATTCTCCAAAGTTGTTCATATTTACTTTATTTTTAGGTATGGTCATTATATGGAGGGAGCAGGATCAATCATACAGATGTCCACAGATGTTGAAGTAAGCCTTTAGATATTAACTATTACTCTTATTTTATTTTGATTGACAGTTTTGTAACTCTTAGGTCTGGACATTGAGAATATCCAAAGAAAAAAAAGCTACTGTTGAATTCCTTGGAGATGGAACTTTTTTTGCATATTTGATCAGATAACAAGGATCACAAGCTAAATTTTATTAAAATGAAAAGAGACCTCACAATATCTTAAACAAGATGCAGTATTTGGACCATAAATAACCATGTGATTATAAAAAAGACCAGGATGTTCTAGAAGAATCTAATGTAAATCTAATGTAAATTCTAGTGAACTTTAAAAATCCTATTATTCCATAATAAACCTTTTAATAAGTACCTTAACACCTGTTCCCAGCAAATTTATTTTATCCAAATCATTACATTATCCAGAGTTGTTTAACAAAAATAAAAGTACTTGACCACCATTTTTGTTATGATCCAGATAGCTTAAGGTCTCCAGAAATCATTTAAAAAGGGTTGATTTGTTTTACTGGTGACAAGCTGTAAATTACAATTGACAATATAAAAATAGAATATGTGGCAACAGCCATCCAACAAATAACAGTTGAAATTAAACTTCTACAGTTTACATTATAGTCTTCAGAAATGAACTGGAGTCCATACCATAATGGAAGCTGTAAAATGCCCCTAAAATACAAAATTTGAAACTTTCATAAAACATGACAATCAACCTAATCTATTGAAAAAATGCTGAATGAATCACAGGGGTTTGTGTACAGTGAGTATACAAGATCGTCAGAAGGGGAGGGAGGGGTTGTATCTGCCGATCTTGTATACTCACTGTAAACAAGCCCCTGTGAATGAATAAGAATACACGCCTATTTAAACAACAACAATTACAAGTTGAATAATATGCTTTTATAAAAATTTCGTGCAAATAGGCAGTATTTGTGAGCCAAAATTTCTTCCTGTGTAACTTTTTCCTATTTTTTTTCACAGTTAAGGTATGTAAAAAGTGTTCCGTTGAAATAAAATTTCTTCCCTACTTCACCTGGTGAAATAATTTCCTCACTGGGAAATTTTTTCCTTTAAAGGGAAAATTCTCAAAATCGTTTTTAGTACTTTAATATGTTCCAGGTGGTAAGGATATGAACCTTACAAGGT
>JARWCS010368002.1:0-10368 GCA_034783895.1 Geukensia demissa | reverse complement strand
AAAAACCCCATCAAAATCGGATGAAAAATAAAAATTTCTCATCTCCTGCAAAATCACATTTTTTTAACCCTTTGACCACTTTTATACAAAAATTGGAAAAAGCTACAAAAAAATGCTTCCAGTAACTTTTGTTGCATTTTATATGAGGAATTATTTGGAAAAAACCTAATCAAAATCGGATTAAAAATAAACTTTTTCCATATTATACGAAATTCCCCCTCCCCCCACTACTTTGACCCCTTTTAGCTCAAAAACGGTAAAAGATAGAGAAAATCCATTGCATGCTACTGAAAGCTCTCACTGAGAGGAAAAGGCAAAAAACCATCAAAATCGGATGAAAAATAAAAAAATCTCATCTCCTGGCAAAAACACATTTTTTTTAACCCTTTGACCCCTTTAAAAAAAGAAAAAAGAAACGGTAAATTTTACAAAAAAATGCTTGAAGTAACTTTTGTTGCATTTTTCAAAAGGAATCATTTGCAAAAAAACCCATCAAAATTGGATGAGAAATAAAAAAGTTTCAAAAATTAGGGCGTGGCTATTTTTGGACCCCTATATCTCAATAACAGTAATAGATAGGTCATGACAATTTAAGCCTATTATATTTAATTTTTCATGGGGAATATAAAGGAAAAAACCCATCAATATTGGACAAAAAATAAAAAACTTCCATTTGAAAATTGAAAAATACCCTTTTGGACCCTACTTAAAAAAACGGTCAAGGCTAGATCACCCAAAATCAATCCTAACCTGTATTTTATGTTGAGTATCATTTTGTTAAAATTTAAAATGGATCCAAATAATAGAACTAAACTTAATGAATGGAAACCTAACTGTCTACGGATGCCAACGCCGATGATGACATGCCAATAACAAAATAAGACCACAAAATTTTTGGAATAGGCAAACCGGCATGTACATGAACCTATATTTTTTGTCGTCCAAAAATGAAATAGCCAGAAAAATTATGGCAATACCTGGCAAAATAAGCCTGCTTCCAGCTCTTAATGAAAACACTGATTTTTTCTACAAAGAATTAATTTAATATTTTACTTATAAGACAGTATGATGTTCCCTTTTCACAGGGTCTGATGTGTATAGATAGAAAAAAAATAGTTCAAGAAATAAATTATTCTTTGAACAATATTAAGCAAGTCAATTTCTTTATTACATTTACAAGTAGATGTTTTATACCTGTAGAAGTAAAAGTACAATTTGAAAATGCAATTGCAATTTTTCTTTCATCTCTTTTGAACCAGCGCCGGTTTTACCATAAAGAAAATGAGATGGGTGTGACATAACAGAAAGTGTGCAAAGAGAATGGACTTAACAATGCTGATGTTGATAACTTCTTAACAAGTAAAGAGAATTTTATGAATTTAATGGCCTGTGCACACTAGGCTAAACTTAATCAGATTAACATAAACAGTATCATTCACACTAGTGTTAGGGTTGTGGCTTAGCTTAACCTGAATTAGAATTGAAACACAGAAATCAAAAGACCATAAGTAATGTTACTAATTATGACGTCTGATTTAATCCATATTTTGCATTTACACTAAAGTTTGATCCGGATTAACTTAATTCAGATTAACAAAATCTGGTTAAATTAAACCAAGTGTGAACACAATGTGACTTGATCAACATTTACCGGAGTTAATCTGAAATAACGTTTGTAGTGAGAACAGGGCCTTAGATAATTTAATAGATTAGTGGCTCAGAATGACGATACTGCATTTTTCACCTGAATTGGGTCACCTAGAAACAAACATTGAATGGTTATCAGAGATCATGATTGTTGTTAAACATTGTTATAGAGATCTCCGATAGATGTCTCCTGTCACACGTTATTTCATTTGGCCAAGTTTTTTTTAAGTGTCAGCCAATCAGAATCAAGAATAATTCATAGAGGCCATGTTTTCCTCTGATCAAGGAGAATTAAGGCAACTTTATGAAGAACCTTGCACAGATGCTTCTTGTCAAATATTGTTCCATTTGGCCAAGCAGTTTCAGAGGAAATTTTTTTTGTATCTGCCAATTAGAAACAAGAATCATCCATGGTGGCTGATTTTTGTCCGATCAAGACGAAATGAGGAAATTTTATAAAACATGCATAGATCCTTCTTATCAAATACTGTTTCATTTGATCAAGCAGTTTTAAAGGGGAAGATATTTTATGTTTCAAACAATCTGAATCAGGAATCATCCATGGCGGCCATGTTTTTTGTATGATCAAGACAAAATGAGCAAACTTTCGAGAGGACATTGCTTAGATGCTTCCTCTCAAATACTGTTCCATTTGCCCAAGCATTTCAAAGAAGAAGATTTTTTTAGGTTTTCAAACTAAAAATCATCAATGGTGGGCATTTTTTTTGTCCAATCCAGATGTAAGAATTACCTTACATAGATTCTTGCTGCAAAATTTAGTTAAATTTGGCCAAGCTGTTTCAGAGGAGAAGATTAATGAAATATGACAAGTTAACAGTTGATGGACAGACGATGACAGATTCCAAAAGCTTTGGTCAGGAAAGCTAATGAATTCACCATCTCTTAAAGTCTGAGTGCAAATTTTTTATCACAGTACAAAAAGACAACTACAATATTTTCCTTTTCTTTAAAGTTACATTGATGGCCATCCAACACAACCTTCTTTTTCATATGGCACTCAATGAGCTGTGTATACCAAAATAAACAAACAGTCAATTTTTAGCAAAAAATATCAAATATAAATCACATCATTATCAATATAAGATTTTACATGAAAGTTACAAACCTCTACAAGAAAGGCATGTTCCTCCAATGCCAAATGATTCCACGTTTTTATTACACCCTTCAGGAGATTCCATCTGCTCTCTTTGTTGCTAAACTTACTGTAACCTATCCTAGAACAAAGTTACATAACTATAGACATATTTATTGTAAAATTTTCTAATTGTCATGATAACATAATTCCAATTTTAACTAGTATTTCATTTCACCCTTATATAATTTTAAAAGGAAAGAGTAAATGGCAAGAAGACACAACATCTTAATAAGAACTTCCAAATCTAGAGTTTTTCAAGGCCTTTCTTGTGGAGAGCTCTAAATTGTACAATTTAATGAGAAGAGTTCCAGTTAAATCACAGGCAAAATGTATGTCTAAATATATATACAATTTAATTATTCTGAACAATGTGCAAAGATCAATGAGCGGACAAGTTGTCTACTAGAAACATTTTTTGTTTCTGACTTACCACTAAATTAGAAAACGTATTCATTACTTACTCCTCAGTTACAGGACCAAAGAGAAATTCCACCATGCGAACAAATACATGTGTTTTCTTGTACAAGAATTCTTCACTTTCGGAACCATCTCCATTAATGGCAACAATTAGCAAATCTTCAACCTAACAAAAAATAAAACATGTAAAATTATAGCAGAGCCAGAATTAAAAATATAATGCAAAAAAATGATTCATCTTCACATTGATTAATTATCCTTGAAATTGATTAGGTTAGGGAATGATCATAACTTATGTCCTTCATCATCCTACCCTTCCTTGGGAACAAGTACATAAACAGGGGAGGTGAATGCCATTCAACTGTATTGTGCATGCAAATAATTTATCAGTGTCCAGAGCTCCAGATAAGCTGCATTTTGGGGTAATTGCCCAATCAAAATTAACAAAAACCCAATTAATTTAGCTGTTGATGGGTTTTGAAACCCTATTGAATTAACAATCACCCATTATATTGACAACCACCTGAGTTTTCACCCAAAAGCAATGTACTGAAGTGGGTTGATTATGCAAATCAAGGCTGATTATAAATGCACCAAAGACAAGTTACTGTTCAAGCTCTATATTCTAACATTTTGAAAAAGTTTAGAAGGAATCTATTTTTTTCAAGCTGTTTATTCTTTTTTGTACATTTTACAAGTATTGTATACTTTAATGTTAAATGATAATGGAAATTACCCAATAGTTTCATGAACTTGGGCGTTAAAAACTCAATAAGTGGCATAATGAGAAGGTGAAGCTAAATCTTTAAAGCAATAAACAATTCATCACCCAATTGGTTGAGAAAAATAGTGAGTAATTTACCCAATACATATAATCTTATCTGGAGCTCTGCACAATTGATATGTATGCTGACAGACACAAGTTGTGTGACTTAAACTTATATCAAAAACACAAAAATTTATGTGTAAGAAACAAACATGTATTTATTTATCAATGACATTGGTTTGTGTGAAATTGGAACCAGTTTTGTCTTTTTTGTTGATATCCTTTGATTTTTTTATATTTTTAATGGCTTTTAAACGACACATCAATGAGTTGCACATTACACTTTCGTATTTACTTCTGGTATAGCCAAAAACCAACAAATTGTTCAAGTCTCATAAAGAATCATTTATTTAGATTTATGCATAGATTAACAAATTAATGAATGAATATTTTATTGACAATATCATTACTTAAAAGTTTTTTCCACTGTTGATAAATGCTGACAAAAATAATAAAAAATAAATTTTGTCAAATATCAAATAACAACCAGTAGATCTAGTCATACCAAAGGGGACAACTGAAACACATTGGCAAACATATGGGAAATGATGTTCTGAAATAAAATCACATCACAGTTGTTCTTCCTTGTGATGTGCACTGTTCAACTTTCACCAACTCTTCTACAGTCCTGATAATAAGCTTCATATTGATTTAAATGTAGCTTCATTTCCAAGCTAAAAAGACCCCAACCTTAAAGTGGGTTAACTTTAAGGCAAGTTTTATGGTAGGTTCATGTAAACAAAAAATGTTCAAATACTGTCTTGTGAATGCTTCACTAAGGTGATTTGGTTCTCAATACTTACACACAGCTCTCTCTACGAAGATTCCAACTAAGACAAAGGTGTAGAGACTTAGCCAAAAGATCTGGAGGTGGAAGTTTGACACCCATTGGGTAAAGTCGTACCATTTCTGTCCAAATGCTGATTTAGGGTATGTGGCTAAATGTGTTGGGGCGCTGACCATGCTCTGCTGTCTTTTCACACTCAAGTTTTTCATTCCTGGTTTCCTGAAAAGAAATACAATCTTTTAAATGATCTGCCATTCAGATTTGTTTTTTTTGTTCATCTATTCCATATTTGTTTAAAAAAAAACAAAAGGATTTTCCATCTGCAATGTCTTCCATGTGTGCAATGCAGTAACAATTTGATTTCATTCTTAATCTTCAATTTAATTTTCAATTTATTCTTCCTTTTTTGTTTGTTTTTGTTTTGTTTTTTCTTTTAATTTTCTGTTGGTGACTTGTCTCCATCTAATGAATCAGCCAATAAGCTGATCAGCAATTATGTAACACCCAATGTGGGTCAAAATTCTGAGACCTCGTAAAGCATAAAATAGTAGTGCATTTGTTCAGCTGAAAATAGCAGTTCATAAATTATGGAACAGAAACATAATCTAACTTTTCAATATTATTGTTTTATAATTATTTCAGAATACACTCATTGATATATTTCTTATTTATGGTAGTATTTTTTGTAAATTCCTTTCACTGGTCACATGACATGCACAAATCTACTTCAATTATATCAAGTGTTTCAGGTGACTGATTAAAAATTCATATGTGATGTAAAATGGTGAAAAAGGTTCTTAAACTTTAAGTGAAGATCTGGAATATCTTCCACTCACATGATAAATTCTTCATCTTTTCCCTATTTCTGCAGATCGCCACTCAGGAAAAGACAAAAATACTAGAAGATATCCTAGACCTTCAATATGCACTCCTAAAAGACCTATTAATCTTCTAGGCATTTCAGAAATTACTGCAATTTCCTTGATCTAGTTTCTTTCTTGAGCCATCAAAATAGATGACAAAAAAACTTACTTTAATATATTCTCTGTATCAGACTTGCACAAGGTTTTGAAATAGAACTTGTTTATTCCCCTTAACTTGAATTTCTTTGACAGATATATTCCTCAGAATTATATACTTTTATTTTCCAGCTTATTATTCATAACCTGTATAATATTTAAAAGAGAGAACAAGGAACACATGCCAGAAAGACACAAATCACACCTCCTCTGGATCCAACCCCACAAGACACACCAGGGGCTAAAACAGGAAGATGTTAAGCTGTCAACCCTTATCCACCAGACCAAACACACAAAACAGAAAAACAATGACTGCAAACACACAAACTTGACCGCACACAAAACGCCCCTCGGGATCAGCCCTCATGAGGCATGCTTATGACCAAATATTGAAAAACAGGGAATTTTAATCTTACCACTATTCCATGAATCAACCTGATGCTATTAATTTTACGCTAACTGTACAAAGGTTTTTTAGCGATCATTTTAAAAACAAGCTCATTTCGGTTTCTTTGCAGTTATATGAAAATGAAAAGATATGGGGAAACTGTCAGAGAGACTGCACTTCAACCCTGAGGAAATTTACAAATCTATAGGTCTCCACAAGGCCTTCAACAAGGGTGGATTACCATTTTTTGTGAAAAGCTCTAAATAGTACTGAACTAGACTCTGGTGTTCTGCCTGAACAGATGCATACCCCCTGTAAAATAGGCATTAATACTGTGAGCGGAGCTCACTATATATACCCCCCGCATTACTAAATAACAACAAAACTAGTCTCCATTGGTATGGAGCATTCTGCTTACATATGGCCCATTTGATTCTTGTGGAATGTTATTTTTTCAATAAATTACAGTTCAAAAAGACACAATCTTGAATGTCAAATGTGTAAAAATTCTAAGTTCAAAAACGTATAATTCCTATAAAATTTTATAAAATTGAAAATCCTTATATCAGGTGCACATCTACATATCATGAATAAACCACAGACCAACTTTGGAGTCAGTCGGTTGAATGGTGTAGGAGGAGTTGAGGACACAATCTTGAGTGTCACATGTGCGAAAAAAATTCTAAGTTCAAAAACGTATAATTCCTACAAAATTTTATAAAATTGAAAATCCTTATATCAGGTGCACATCTACATATCATGAATAAACCACAGACTAACTTTGGAGTCAGTCGGTTGAATGGTGTAGGAGGAATTGAGGACACAATCTTGAGTGTCACATGTGCGAAAAAATTCTAAGTTCAAAAACGTATAATTCCTATAAAATTTAAAAAAAATTGAAAATCCTTATATCAGGTGCACATCTACATATCATGAATAAACCACATACCAACTTAAGAGTCAGTCGGTTGAACAGTGTAGGAGGAGTGGAGGACACAATGTGCTAAAAAATTCTAAGTTCAAAGAGGCATAACTCTGTCAAAAATAGATATACGAATAAATCGGTTATGTGGTTAGGTTTACACATTAAGGTGAACATGTATACAAAATTTCAAGTTGATGCGACAAAGGATGTAGAAGTTTTTCCGGACAGACGGACAGACAGACAGACGGACAGACAGACGGACAGAAAGACAGACAGACAGACAGACTGAAACCTATATACCCCCCAAACTTCGTTTGCGGGGGGTATAAAAAGGTGTACATTATAACACAGATTAAGAAAAAGAATCACACATAACATAAAAATGTAAAGCAAAATCTGGGCAGCGAAGTGTTCTCTAGGGCTCAACCCACAGATCAGATACAGCGCGATCTTAAGGGGTGGATAGGGGAGCCCTAACATTGAGGGGCTGTCAGGTCATAATAGGGAAAGCCTAGTCGTATTCCATAGTGAATAACTTGTATGGAGAATAGCTAGCTCCATGCACGTGAAAGATCCTTTTGTAGATTTCGAAAACGAGGAGTAAAGTCGCTACTAAAGACTAAATTTTTCTTCCCTACCCATCGCTCTCATTTTTCATAGGCAGTCAAAAGCCGTTGTCTGTTGTTTCCTAACCCAACCAAACTTTCGATTAATTTGATAAATGTTGAACTTGTTTTCCTCCTGAATATGCATGAAGTAATACCAATTGACGTAAAGCAACCAACAATCGATCAATATAAAACAATAAATGATAAAGAACAATCATAATCAAATGGGGGACAATTAAAGTTCATTAAAATTCATCAAATCGGAGACTTTTTACTATGCAACCTGTATATCATTCTATCTATGATTATATAGTATGCTTCAGATATTGATATAACTATAACTTATTTATTCTTTTATTAGTTGGTATGTTAGCTGTGACGTATCTACCAGTTGTTTATGCAAATGGTGACTACTAATTTTAAATCGAGTCATTTTGATTATTTCAATATTGTAACTTATATTACTTAAATAATTTTTTTTCAAAATTTTAAAGTATTTTTTAATTTTCTGTCTGATCTTAATTTTAAAGACTTTAACTGAACATATCAGTTTTGCGACGGTTTCGGTAAAGATTCTCTGCATAAAGATTTTGCACAGTTGTTCATTGGATTTTTGGAAGACATCTTCATCGCAAAAAGGATTACAAATTCTTAATATCATCTGATCAGAAACATAGATAATATATATTTACAACAAATTTATTTCTGAGGGTTACTCCAAACGTCAACAAGGTTTCCTCAAGTTTTATATATTGTTTTGTTATGTTTTATTCTTATTCGTCTTAGTATGCTTTAGTCTATATTTTTACTGGAGTATCCTTTGCTAAAACATATTTATATTTTTCAAATTTTCTTTGTGGGTAATATACCTCAAAACTATCTTCAAGTATATTCTCAAGACCTCTCAATCAAACGTTCACTAATTCTTCTTCATCAGGCGATAAATGTAATTAGAAGAGAAAGTGAAAAAACCCAACGGACTAGACACAAGATGACAGAAATCGAAATCTCGAGAACATTAACAAAACGAAATATCATTAATACTTTACAGATAAAATTTAAAACAAATATATAACGATAAGGAATACGGACCAACCAAAAACTGGATTATAAGTTCTTGACTTTTGAAGTCACCTACCAATAAGGCGTTAGTTTTTTCATAAAAAGACTGAAGGCAGGTGGAGAAAGTAAACGGTCTGTTTTTAGTTTAATCCGAAATTACAAAGAAAAGATTAGTCTATCTGTGAATTGGATGTAACATAGATGTCGACCTTGAAATTTTTAGAGTGATGTGAAACCTACTGTTTAATTGCTAGAAAATGATTAAATAACTGAAACATAATTAGTGTGTGATCAGCAATAATAGGAAAAAATATGACTTATTAACATTAAATATATGATAACAGATATAGAACCAGATGATCTATATATAGATCAGTTGAATTATTATTTTATATGACCACATTTGCCCTCTGATTCTTGGTCAAAATGATTAAAATATGTAATATTTTCTAAGAATAATTTTATCAAAATATTAATCTTACGGTTAATATAAAGAGAATTAAAAGATACCAATATGGCAGGTAGAAAATTGTAACGTAAGATGACAAACAAGACCTTTATCAACAAAATGAAATATATCTTTGATAAAATGGTATTTGAATAGATGTGATAAAATTGTTTTTTTATTTAAAACTTAAAGTGAACAAGACTTTTTTATAGATTTTTAGGGCTTACACGACGCCTGATATATAGAAACATTACTATATTGTGTGTTTATTGTCCAGTTAAAACTAATCGATTCTCTGCAATGCGAAAATGAAAAAAAAACTGTTAAACATCATTTAAGATGATGTAGATCGTATTTATAAATCCCGAGAAAGAAAAAATGATGACTCTCTCCTCTCTTTTCAATACTCTTTTATTTTTTGTATCAGGAAGGTAACAAAAAATATTTTTATACGACCGGAAGAAAATTGGTGTTTTCGTCGGCGTTGGCTTCTGCAGACAGGTTGGCTTCCACTCTATGACATTTGTTATATAAAACCAATTATTTGTGTTTTGGGACATTGATCTTTGGTAGGAAATGGAAACATTTGGCGTGATTTGTGGGTAATCCAGCCCCAGCTGTTTAGAGGAAAGAC
Source organism: Geukensia demissa (assembly GCA_034783895.1). Lineage (NCBI taxonomy): Eukaryota > Metazoa > Mollusca > Bivalvia > Mytilida > Mytilidae > Geukensia > Geukensia demissa. The sequence goes on along the minus strand of JARWCS010368002.1, from coordinate 451 downwards.
TAAAGAATGTTTTTATTATATTTTGATGTTATTAATATATTTTGTCTGATTTTTTTTGTTTTCACGATGAGAGAGCGAATTAAATAATATATTTGCTCTATGCTTCTTGATCTACCACTTACCGTTTTTTGGCATATAATGGTAAACAGCCACGCCCTAACTTTGAACTTTATCATTTTCCATCAGTTGTTTTTGATTTGTGTTCATTTTGCAAAATGCATCAAAAGTTGCTCCAAGCATTTTTTGACATAATTCACCTAAATATAAAAATATATAAACAGAAAAATGTCGAGTGTTGATGTCATGGGTTTGTTACCAGGCCAGGTTCAACCAAAGACATTGAAATTGGTTTTTGCAGCTTCTCCACTAAGCACAGAGCAAATAGGAGCAAAAGAACGACTGGTCGGCCCAAAGACAGAATCATTTACCGGGTTAAGTGGCATGTCTTCTT
>JARWCS010367991.1:0-10369 GCA_034783895.1 Geukensia demissa | reverse complement strand
AACTTACGGCCCTGGTCCGAAGTAGCCATATGAAAATATAATTAATATGAGAAGAAAAAATAAAACTGTATAGATCACGCAATTTTTTACTTATTAGGGCAGATTTTTGCATATTATTTAATAATCATTATTTATATATTATTTATAAAATTTATAAGCTCTTATTTTAATATTCATTGATATTATTGAATTAAGTAAAGAATTTTAACGCTTTTTTATTTAATATATCGAAAATATGTACACTAAAGATAAGATTTAGACAGAGGAAGAAATGTCCACATCACACACACACAAAATTGTAGATTTTGTCTTTGTGGCATATATTTCAAAATCTTTCTCTTAAACATAAATGACGTCAGAGCACTTGTGTCGAAATGAAATCTAAAATCACTCCGCTATGTATTGTATGGTGAAATCAGATACTGATATCGCCTTTTCTTGTTGTAACCATTAAAGAAAATGTTTTCACAATGACGAAAGGGGTTTACGATTTTTTTTATCAAATCTCGTGAGTTATTTTTCAAATCTAAGTAACTGGAAAGCTCGATTTGATAAAAAAAAATCGAAAAACACACCAAATCATTGTGAAACATTTTTCTTTAATGATCACAAAAAGAAAAGACAATATCAACAGCTGAAGCTTATTTTTAATGTCTGTTTAGAGTTGTTCTAATCCCAGACCTGTCGAATGCAGCCTTTGATATGAGAAAGGGACGTCCTGATTGTTTATTAAAATAACCTTTTTTTTGTTTCCGTTATTTTTCATATTAAAATAAAAATAATGTGGAAAAAATAAAATATTTTTTCAAAAAGTCTAAAAAGGAAAATAAATTTACTTTAAGAGTTTTTGTCTGTCATTTCTCTCAAATGTCATCATATACAAGAGAATATAGGCCTTGTAGTTCTTCCTCCACATAACATGGCTTTGCAATAACTAATGAAGAATGGAGACTATCATGATTTTATAACTTTTACTTTCGTCGACAGAAACAAAAAAGGTGGTGGGAAGGTGCAATTTCCTAAAAGCTGCCCTTTTCCCTGAAAATATATTTGTTAAAATCGCGATAAAAAGTCGACGAAATCAGGATAAAAAATCATATTCTCATTTTTTTCTACTTAAAACTCGTATCCTTTTCTTTCTAGAAAAGCGAGAAAACCGTAAATTTTGTAAGAAGTGATCATAATGATGTTACATTGTCCACCCAGGAGTCTTCCGTGCAATTCTACAGGAGATGCAAGAAAACATATCGCATTTATTAAACCATGGAAGGGAGTTTTTTACACCCAATAAAATTTAACAGGTTAACTTTCTATTTTTATAAAATTATAGGGTAATGCGAAATATTTGAAAAACGGGTTTTTATATTTCAATTATGTCACAATAAACATATTATATCCTTTAAATAGGCCAACTTGAAAAAAACTATAAAACAAGAATCCGATAAAAAATTATGAAATTCCCCAAAAGTTCAAAATCTGTATACCTTGATATAATAAATGTATTGTTAATGGACATGAAATAGGACGTCTTGTTCAAACAGGTGGGCGGTGGAATCATGCTAATTGACGTTTTAAAAAATTGTAATTGAATCGTGAATTAAAGTACACTTTCTTATAAGAAATCTTAATGGCTTAGTTATCAGGACATGAAATCATGTTGACCAGTGGGTATTTATAAAACAGAAAACGCTAGTCATCAGAACGTGAAGTAGTATTTAAAGATCTGAAGATTCGGGTGTGGGCCATTCATTATTGACAAGAAGCATCTGAAAGGGGTGAGTAATGTACAAACTGTAATTCAATATAATAAAACTGTTTTATTAACATTCGGATTGATGAATGCATATTTTTTTCTTCCAAATGGGCCGTACCACATAAAACAATTTTTGGTTATTTTTTTCTCATTTATTTTTTTCGAGAGTACTTTTGTTTTTATATTTGAGGGAGTTAAAATATTCGTGCGTCGAATAAACAAAACGTTTATTTATAACTTCTCGCTGGTATTTAAAGCCAAAAAGAGTACGAAATGCAACTTGTGAAATAAGATTTTATTTTTCTTTCTTTAAGGTTCCACTGAAGTCAAAATATAGGACACTGACTGACCCAAAGATAAAAGATAAAATCTTTCTATTTTCAGTAAATTATTGCCTAAAACATAAATTAGAAGCTTCCATTTCTGAAACATTTACTATATCATTTTGTTTTTGTCATAAATTATTTAGAAATAAAATTATTGATGCAGTTGTTTGTATTGTACTTTGAGAATTTTCAAAAAAATTCTAGTACATTGGGAAGAGGTTATACTTTATAATAATTTGGCTGTATTGTTAGTTATATATATCATATACAGGGCAAACTAGTAACGATTTTTTTTTTTAAAACCTATCTACAAACAGATCTTGTTTTGCCTTGGTGATATTCGAGCGCACCCTAAATTAAACCAATCAAAATACTGAAATATTCCAATATTAATGGATTTTTACAAAAAATATATCTAGCTTACCATGCAGTGGATATCATATAATTAATTTATACTAATTTCGTAAAGGCTTATGCTTATTCAAACTCTGTGGATTTTTTTGAAATTTTCCTTATCACCATACAAGTAAATGTGTAAATAAGTTTACTTCAAATTTAAGCCAGAAGACCAGAAGAAATGTAAATGTATTTTGTATTCGAAATATCTTTTTTAATCAGTTTCACATCTTTGTTCTAGATTGTGACTTTAATGGAACCTTAAAACGAAATTGTTGTCAAACTAAAAACAATATTTATGGATGACAACATTCTCGAGCATGGATGGTTTCTGTCAATATGTAATGTTACAATGTAAATAAACATTTTTATTTCTTATTTCTTAGCATCCTGTCTGTTAGGCTCTAAATGTTTTTCACACAGAATTATTTAATATGTTGTTATTTATTTCAGGGAAAATGGGTGTAAAAACTTGTGTTCTCGCCTTTGTTATTCTTGCTCTGTGCACTGCGAGCGGAAAACTTAAAAAAAGAAATTCAGTTTCTAAAGTAGAAGAAGTCGTTGACGCAGTATTACGTGGAGAGGAGAAACTTGACAAATTAAGAAGAAATTCACCAAATAGACAAGGTATGTCAAATCAATAAGAAAAATCATTACTGTATCCAAACCTTACTTCTTAGAATGGCTTTTTGGCCATTTTAAAACCCTGCTCTTAAAAATATTTTATTAATTTTGTGAAGGGTAGAACCTAGTGAGTAGTCCAGTAAAACATAAAAATTCAGGTAGATCTACTGCCCTCATAGATACTTTTGAGGCACATAAAAAAAAATTTTAGGTGGGTAATTTCCCGTTGTAATTTTTTTTTTTTTTTTTTGTCTTCTAAAATACTAAATTTTCAAAATGAAATGATATTAACCAACTACTTGTAAAAATTGTTGCATAAGATGAGAAAGAAATTTTGCAATTACATATTCAGTGTATGTTACTCTGTGGCTATTCTACGGAACCTTGTGTAAACCCTGCCAAGAGAGTTATCTCCCCTTTAAATTGTAAAATCCCAAAGAGACATTTGTTGCATGTTCATATACTATTGAAAACAATATAAAAACGAAAGTAGTTTCTGTTAGGACTCGACAAGAAACATCTTTTTGCAAAATTTTATTAACTTTAATATAAAAAGGATAACGCCTTTAACTGTTGAAAAGGTCGTTCCATGAAGTGATGTATTGTTTAATCCTTCCATACTAGCAATATTATGGTTAATAATAGTGTATCTGACGAAGCCTAACCCAGAAAAGCATTTTGCAGGCGATTCAATTCAATAATTTAAAAATATTTTAAATGAAGAATTCAGCCTTATTTCCATATCCATTATTTTTTTATTTCTTACTCTGACTTATTGCGTAACCTATAGGTAACAGATAACAGGTAAATTTCGGAATTGCTCGGATGCTGACGATTATTAATTGTGCAATTAATAGCAATATTTTCTTACTTGTGAAATAAAAAATTATTGTTACAAGTTAGCTTTCTTTAACTCCCCGACTCATCCTATTAAGGCTGGCTATATATATCTACCAAGGAAAGAAATCCCAACACAATACAGCTTTACAGAGATTTATTCAAATAATTCTACGAACATATATTTTCAAGATAATTATCAATAAACCTTTATATTTCTTCTCTAGATAAAAATATGCTTTAAGACATTCAAAATTTGATATAACCACACCCTGATATCTATGCTGTACCAGTTACACTGTACGGAAGAAAACGAAGAAATCTCTGTGTAAACATGAAACAGAACTACCCAATCCACTAAAAAACACAAGAAGTCTGCAATATTCAATCTAGCGATTGTAATTATCCAGAACGTCAATCCAAAATTTGAATCGTAAATAAAAAGACAAATTCTTGATTTTATATTGTTTATATTACTGAATTTAAATTGACCCATGTTATTGTTGTAAATTGCCTTTGGAAACTTCTTCATGTAAACACATTTATCTTGATTAAAATTAAATAAATGGTATATAAAGTTTTATTGTCACGATATTTAAATACATGTTCATGGGTATTGTTACCAACATGTACATTTTTACTCTATGGGTAATTTTCATTATTTTAGGGACAGGTGAAGATATTTTGGTTGAAAAACCGAGATCACGTGACCTAGAAACTCAAGCAATCGTTAGTTTGGAGGCAACTAGGAACCTAATGGAAAAGTATGAAATTACAGTAAACAACTATGTTGAAAACATTTTTACATAAGGATAGACTATCCACTTTCTCTGACTGGCGATTGTAATCCCTTTAAGGCATCGTCTGCACCCTGAGATGACTAATACAGGATTGGAATTTTTTAAAGAGGCAGGATCTGCTTACCAATCCGTGTATCCGGACCACCTAGGTTCAACGTCGGGTTATGGTTGGGGTCTGCAAAAGTTGTATGTCTGTTTTAATTTTATGTGTTCAGCATGTGCTGTGTTTCATCCATTCATGAACTCGAGATTGCTGTGACTTTCGGCTTATCGGTATTTTACTTGCTCCTACATTGTACATAACAGTATTTCAACACTCTCTTAGATTTTGGGTCTGTCACTAAAACCTTCCGGAGCACCTGAACTCACCCTGTTTTTTGTAGGGTTCGTGTTACTCCAGCTTTAGGTCCTTTTAAAAGCAAGATGCAAAATTTATGCTGTTATAGGTGCTGGTTCTTTGAATTACACATTTGTCACGATTTAACAATCAATGTTAAACTTCAGATCGATACAAAAAACATACAAGAAATGTAAATTTTTCAACAAACGAACCGAACTCGAAAGAGTACGGACAGTTTTTGTCTCTAGTTCTTAACCGAAGAGCAACTTGTAAGGAAACTAAGAATTTATAATTAATGCACACCCTCTGATAATTTTGACGCCGACTTGTTGTCGTCAAATATCGGTGATGATTACACCTTATATAAGAATCCTGGATGCTGGTTGGTTCAGAGCCAGTGTATTTTATGCATATTTTAACGAAATCGGCCACTTTTTACAGCTGCCGGGGTTTATGGCGTCATATTTGCCAAAAAGTATATTCCTTTTTTCCCTCGCGAGCTCCATCCCGCTAAAATTTATTCGGAAGGTTTCTGCTTTATCGCCTAAAGTAACATAGCGTGATTCATTAATTTAGGCTGACGGGCCTGTCTCAATCTTGTGTATAGTAAGCCAGGGGGCAGCACTAGTCAGTCTATTCATCAATTTTGAAAAGCGGAAGTGCTCCGAATATTTGCCAAAATTGATATTCGGCGTAATTAAGTGAATACAGTCTTGGGCTATGGACTTGGGAAATTTTTCTTCCCGCGATTGGTATTTTTTCGCAAATACCCCTCCCTGTTATGATATACCTGTTTAAAATTTCTTTGAAATAACTTTAGACTTGTTAGATTTAATTAGCTGAAAAATCAGAAAAAAATAGTTTTTTATCGAACGTGAATTGAGCCAGCTTATTGTCAAAATACATCAGCTTTCTCACAAATTTTCTACAAAAATATGTCAAATACCTAAGTACTGTCAAGAAAGAGGAGAATGTATTAGAATTTCAAAGATAAAATACGCATGTTCAGTAAAATGCGTAATTGTATACTTTGTGTTCTTTAGTTCTGTGGTTGACACGTACTCTTGAAGTTGATGGTTAAACAACCTTTCTCTCTTAAAGTTGCAAGCAGAAATCTAGAATTACGAATTGTGGTTGATATTTTTTCAGATGAAAGCCCACGTCTCTACCAGTTAAATGCTAGGTGTTTTTGAAGAGGCATAAGCTGCTCAGACCTTTTGGACAATAAAATTTTACCTTGTAAATGAAAAAAGTGGTCCTGAAAATAAGATTTCTGCAGAACGTTTCACAACAGGTCGTAAGTGTTACAAGTGGTCGTGCGTAGTATATAGGACTTAGTCTTCCGACTTTTTTTAATCGTTCATGGGGTCTGTAAGTTTGTTGAATTAAGGTATTCAGACCATACAATTACGAATGGGACTTTGCTGTAACGTTTGGCTAAAGGTTTTGCACTTTCGGAAGTTCTTTAAGTAGTGAAGACTTTTTTAGAAATTTTGTCTATCATGTAGCATAACATTTTTAGAATAAAGTAAAGAAATAATGATTTAGTTTGATTATTAAGAAAAATATATTTAATGCATATTATCTACTTTTTTTCTTTACCTCTCACCCGAAATTATAGGACTGGACTGACATCGAAAGAATTACAAGAAGATGACGTTATACAAACAGCGTTCAGAGAATTGGTTTGTCAAGAGGAAACTGTTACATGTCCGACAGGATCTGCAAGACGATACCGAACAATCGATGGTACCTGCAACAACCCAGACAATAGTAAATGGGGTAGCGCCTTTACATCTCAGGAACGATTTTTACCACCGGCATATGGTAAGGATTAAAGTCGTGGTGTTAATGAAAAAAATAGACATGTTGTTTCGATTAGCATTTTTGTATTAAAAAATGAAGGTAAAATAATTAAGAAAACGAGAAAGAGAAATATGATATTTAAAAAATATTAAACTAAACCCCAAACGTTCAAGATATTTATTAATTTTTGTCGAGTACTTTAATGGGAGTATTGTGAACTCTTTAAAAGATGGCAAATCGAAAATTCAGTTAATTGTATTTTTAAAATTGATGTTAATATCTCAAAATAAAGGTAGTAACAACATGAAAAAATTTTTATTTTTGTGTAAAACCGGAGACTAAAGACAGTACACAGAAAAGTAAATCACCGTTTTATTCTACGTAAAGAAAAAAACATGTATATATTTCTATTGTTTTAGGTCCAGGAAATCAACCACGCGTGTCACGTGATCCAAGCGCGCCACTTCCTTCGGCACGTCTTATAAGCAATAAAATCTTCAATACAGGATCCACCACCATTTATGATAAGAAAATAACAAACCTTGTGGCCGCATGGGGTCAACTTATCGATCATGATATCACAAAGACGCCAACATCAGGTAATGTTATCTAGTTTGGTTAAACCAAAATATCGACACTAACTTTCATCTCCAGCATATTCGGGTTTTTTGGTCTACAACTAATAAGGGTGATATCGTATAATTGTAAATGATACACCCATCCAGAACTTTAAAATTACAAACATCTACATGTTGCTTTTAGATCTTCAATAATGGACAAATATCCACACCATAAATATAGAAAATATAGATTTGATATGTTGTAAAAGTTACAAGATAAAAATGTGCTTTCATGTTGCTCAATATTTGAATGTAACAATAATCGATCCTATAAGTATACTATGTAAAACAATTTACTCTCCAATATAACAAACATCGACATCCACTTGATTACAGGTTCCTTACTTTGGACAGGCACATAAATATGTGGAGGGGTTAACATTTCTATTATTATCTTTTTACAGTCCTCAGTAAAGGTTCTACAAATTTTCAGTAATCTAATTAAAGGGTATTTTTTGACGATACTTGACATTGAGCAAATCGGCAAGTCAATAGAACAAGTTAACAAATGATAGTGAATATTTCATATTAGGAATCTATTTAATAAATATTAGTAATTTTGTTTACCTCGTTGGAACTATAACCACACCATTCTTATCCCGCTAAAAAAAGAAGTCTGTATGAAACGCAGCAGATTTCCTCACAAAAACGCACGATAATTGTTTCCTCAATAAAATATATTCAAGACATAATAATTAGTTAATATAAATCTTCTTTTTAAACTGAGCATTCGTATCGACTCCCCTACAGTGAAGTAGTATATTGTCTGGTCTGGATAATACTTAGATAAGAGTTGTGGTGTTTAGATCGGCCTTTGTTTTGTTATATAAACCTGTTGTATTTTCCAGGAAGTTTTGACTGTTGTAATACAACAATTGCTGCAGCAAAGTAAGTTCATAAAAATCATATTAAACTTATCAATTTGAGTTGTTGTTATTTTAAGTACATTTGATTTGAGCATGTCGAATATGTTTTGGCTATTATTTGTAAACAAAATCTGAAAATGGAATTTAAAAAGACATTCAACTATTTTACCGGCAATAGGATTGTTGCAAACTATCATTTCTAGGTATCTTTGATTACCCGGTGTCCATGTGAAAATTGCTGATTTTTTTTTGTCTGAAAAAATGCAATGTACATTTGTAAGTTACGACAACGTCTCATTTTTTGCACTTCTGATACCGCCGAGATTATTGTTTGCTGACATCACACAAAAATAGTTGTCATGAGGTATATATCTTTCAAACACAGTTTATTGAATACGACAAAAATGGGATATTGAAATGATAGGATAATATTCATAAATACTGAATCTTGTCCAATGAGCCTCGAATAATTTTTTCATTCCAAGAATATACGGGTAATTTTACTCGAGGGAAAAAGAAATTTTAACTGCAAGATGAGATGCAGCAAATCATAAGAATTATAATTATGTAAAACATGGTTTTACTGTAGATATTTGTTGGCTTTGTTCGTTAATTTTTGTTTGGTGTAGATTATGTGCAATTCATTGACAAAATACAAATACTCTATAATGCTTTTATTTTTATAACTATATTTGTTGAAAGTTTAGATATTTATCCAACCCTCATTTTATCGCAAACTAATAGTCATTTTTATTATACTTTGGAACGTGGAAATAATATTATTATGATTATTTCACTATTCATCAATTAAAATCTATCAAATTAACCATGCAAAGTATTACAAATAAATTAAATTTCACTATAAGATAAATTCGACATATGAAAACTAAAGCTGGAGTAATTCAAACAGCTGGTTATAATAACCAAGATTGGACATGCAATAAATTGTTTGTAATTTGAACGTTCTTGTTGGTTGCATAATAGACAATTATATCACCTGATATTTTATATTTTGGTTCTAATTAATTTAACAGTACGGAATGTTTTGCGATGGAAGTTCCATCAGATGATACTCGATTTGATTCCTGTCTAAACTTCGTCCGATCTACACAATACACCAGTGATGATGATTGCATGTCCAGTAAGTATGTTTTTGATATTTCATAAGGAAGCCGTGTTCTGTATATAATTCTTGTTATATGCTTGTTTCCTAATGTCCAGCATCAATGCTTACCTACGTATTAAAGAGGGCAAGTTATTTCGAGTGATGTTAATCATTAAACTTTGCATTGTTATAGATTGACAAGCTTAATCATATTTGTTACGCGCTAACTCACGATTTAGGCAATAGTCCACAATATACATGTCGTCTTGCTCTGATAATTTATACAAAAAGTAAAATGGCTGAACGGAGAACAGCAGATAATTACAGATTTTCTATTTTCGATTTGACCAGACTGGCGATTAAACTTAAGATTTTTCAACACTTTTGACAAATACTCTGATTACAACAAGCGCCTAGGACATGTACCATATCCCTTCTTTTCAACATTAGAATATTTGCAAGTTATTTTACACTTCAAAAAAGGGGTAGGTGCATGCCCCAAGAGCCTGTGATCATTGCATTGCCTTTCGGGATTGATAATAGATTCCGGAGACAACAACAATGTCTAGATAAAGGAAGGTTGTTAATCATAAACTGTTTTGTGAACTCACAAGATAAATAATATACTTAATATATATAAAATTGAAAAAATATGGGGTAAATGTCAGAAAAACTGCACTCCAACCACGAGAAAAACACGATAATTTACAAATCTAGAGGTCTCCACAAGGCTTTTAACAAGACTGGAATACCAATTCTTTTTAAAAGCTCTAATTATATAAATAGCCCATTAAAATGTGTATGCGTAACATAATATTGTAGTACGTGGGCTGAGATAACCCCCCGTGCACCCCCCCCCCCCCACATCTCTATGGGACCAACTTTTTTTTGTCGCC
>JARWCS010367980.1:0-10370 GCA_034783895.1 Geukensia demissa | reverse complement strand
AGGATTGCTGCTGACAGGAAAGCTACTGAACCAAGGGTTTCTCAAGGAAAAATTAAAGTCATCAATCTGGAAAGTTTTCGGTCGCCATGATTGGGTGAACCGATACAAAGTATACATTTCTCAAATGACAATGGATATCTTCCTACTGTCGTGACAAAAAATCGGTTCTTATATCGGTTGTTGCTATCAGCGATTGCGACTATACAAGACTTTGTCTACTGAGTAACACGGCTGGCGCCCCTAGTGGAGCAGGAGTTTCTAATCCTCCCTAGTTTTGTAGGGTTCATGTTTCTCTAGCTTTAGTTTTCAGTGTAGTGTTGTGCGTACTATGTTTGTCTTTCGTTTCTTTTTTGTTGGCCAAGGTCTTGTCTGTCTTCAGATTAACGAATTTTTGCCTGCCCATTTGCTATCATCGAATTTTTTTAAAGTATATATGCTCCGGTTATAAAATTTTCAATCTCTAAATGTCAAATCCAGGTCAAACAAGTCAGGTTTGTTCACTTTTGTTTTATTTAATTTAGCAAATGTTTTTACTCTTAGTTGTAAAGGAAACATATATTTTGTTGTGAAGCTAAGAAATGAGAGAGGGTCGTAAAATGTTGTAAAACTAAGAAATGGAATTAATATCTTAAAATATAGTTTGAAGTACAACAAATGTTGTTGTTGTTGATTGATTGATGGACTGTTTGCTTAACGTCCCGTGGCGAAAATATCCTGCAGATTCATTTTACTTCCATCGCTGAACCATTTTTAATGCCACATATGGTCATTTGGGCGATTTAAAATTTTTCACAAGGTGTGGTATTCCAGCCTTGTTGAGGTCTCGTTGACCTCTAGATTTGTAAATTCCCTCTGTTTTTCTTTTGGTTGGAGTGCAGTCTTTCTTACTTTATATCTTCATATTTCAACTGTTTTATTTGGATATTACTCTTTATATTCATCAGTTAAATTTGCAAAAGTTTCTTATTTGTTTAAACCTTCTATTGATTGTGGTATTCTGTTGTTATATTTCGGCAAGCTGTGGTTTGAAAGATTACGTCCTAACTATACATTGATTATTAAAAATGAACCATACTTGTCGACATCGGTTTGTGGGTTTGTAAGTTATAAAAAAAATATATATGATTTGTCATTAAAATTAACTTTTGTGAACAGCATACTAAAATTTATTTTTTGTTGAATTAATCAAAATAAAAGTAAGATAATATATTTTGAGGACGAAAAACAAACATGTGGTTAATATAATAATATGTTTCTTACAGGACTATCAATCAGAAGCAAAAACTATTTTACTTTTATATCCAAAATGCGTTCGATAGCAAAAACATATAAATTTACTGTTACGAAGTTTGGATGATAAACTTTTCGCATTGAAGTCGGTGATTTTAGAAACAAGCCAATTGACTTTCTTGAAAGGGGGTAATACATATCTTGCCTTGATTTTTAGCCAAAAAAAATCAACCTCTTGAGTTCAACTTAAAATCTTATTTGGACCTTTGAAAATAATAACCCTCCCGACTTATGTATAATCTGCATTAAGAAAAAAAAGTTTTTCTTCTAATTTTCCATTAATCATGATAAGAGGTCATATTTAGAGGTTATAATTAAATACCATTTTTTCCTGTTTATTATGTACAAAGCCTATGAAAAATCAAGAGAGATTAATTTCCTGCCAACATTTAAAATGGTTACAGCTCAAAAACGAACTCATGGACCTATTAATATTCTTATCATGCATTTTGTTTCCGTATTAAACTTCTTTCAAACATATTTGACGTTGTAAAACATAAGACATTTTGTAATTGCCAGAAATCCTTTTGAATATTATATGCAAAAGCAATTTATTTATTTTATTAAGTTTTATTATTCTTATGTAATTGGATATACCTCACATGAAATATTGGAGTTCACATACTGATTAAATGGTCGGCCGAACGTTAGGTCCATTGTTTTTGTTCAATTGACTATGTTGAAATGTTTAAAAAAATGTTGATACAAGCTTCAAAGTTACCTGAAAATATGCATGCACCCAATGCACTTGTATGATGAGTGCAGTCCCAGCAAAAATTAGTTTATATGTGGAATTGCAAAAGGTTTGTAGAAAAATTGTGAACACAATCCAAGTTTTTACTTTCATATTTTCTTCAAAATTTTACTATTTTCTGTTTCTAATTAAAGTTTGTACATTATTTTTTTGTTCAAACCTTCACGGAAAATTTGTTTTATTCCTCTGTTGAACTAAATTTTGTCAGTATCCTCTGGGCTTCGTTAGGTTTATCTGAGGAAATAATGACATCACTGAACTTGACGATGGCGTCATGCCAAAATTATATTCAGAATAATTTAAAATACTGACGTCAGTTTCTGTTCAGTTATTTTTTGAAACAAAATGCGTTTCAAACCGGTTTGTATTTTAGTTCTTATCAGGAGACGTAAATTTATTGATTTTCTTTTTTTTTTTGAAAAGTAGGGAATGAGGTGGTAATATTGCATACCAGTAACTATACTATGTATTAAAATTGATTGTCCCATAATAAGCAGGTTTTATCCGTTTATGTATATAATATACACAGCAATATAACGCATTGCTTTAAAAACATTTTTCACAAATTTGAAACGAAAATGGCTGTAACAGTGAAGTTTATAAATATGAAACCGTTAACCTGGACTATTAATTAATTACCATTTAACTTTAATAAAGTCCTTGTAATTTTTGCATGTTCTCATCTTTTGTTTCCCTCAGTATATTAATTGTTTAATTTTTGATTAGTTCTATTTATTACAGTAACCGTTTACATAATTAATCCTTCACAGCATCTTCAGTTCACGCTAGATATAGCACTAGACGGTACCCGGAAATGAAAAGATATGGGATCAATGTTATGTAGCCCAATTCGCAATTAACCTCCTGTAAAATATCCCCTCCTGGCGTTAACTGAAGTTGTCATCCTTTAGCAACCATCCTGTAAGCAAATAACAATGCATGGTTAATCCTTTTAGTATAAGTTTTATTCACCCCATTAGTTCCACAAAACATCCAACCTTTTTAGCTAGGGGTGGTTTTTAAAATAATTCGTTTAATATACATATACTCGAGGCATGAAGACAACAACATAAGGTGTATACATAACGTATGTTATTGGACAGTTAACTATTGTATTCACTTGAAAAAAATCAAATCATTTTTCTTTCAATTTCAATACCTGAATAGTAATAGCTTGAATTAATTAATCCATAAATTAGCAGTGTGATGTATCGTGTTTTTGTTCCTTTAAGCCGCTTATTTATTAGAACCCTTGATGCAAATCATATGTGTATAAAACATTTCAGTTAATCTTAATCATTTTATAAGGCTTGTTTAATTCAGATTTTAAAGTAATAATATTAAATTTTAAAACTACACGCACATTTTATTGAGCAAGTGTTTGTTGAAGTAAAATTATCCATGCCTCGAATATGTGAAATAAATACCTAAACTTTTAATTTTTGTAATTTGGCTTTATAGGGGCGGTACAAAACGAAGTATCAGTACAAAATGAAACACCAACCCTACAAAATGAATTTACAAATTTCGCAGGCCTTGATTTAAGCCAGTTTACGATACCAGTTGACGGGCTTGATTTCGGAACACTCGGTAAGAGTTTGCCATTTCATCTGGAAGTAGCAGTTTTAGCCTTATAGTTTATTTAGTTACATTTTTAATGTCCCTGATACCATGATGTTCAATTCTCTCATTGTCTAGATTAAACAAAAATATTTTTTTACGTAGAAACAGTTTCATTTCTATGCATGGCATTGTCAATTTGCCGAATAAAAAGTCAAAAGTCATCAGATACTAATCTGTCAAGGTCAGATACCATAATTGATAGTTGGAAAATGTAGAAGTACACAGTCACTCTGTAAATAAGCTTTATTTTAGATCTATGTCCAAATGTTTGCTTTTAAGATTGTAGGAACATAAAATTCAAGATGATTAGTTAAATCCTTTTTTATTTAAAAGATAAATTTTTTAGGTAATAATCTCTGATGTTGAATAGTATTAATTAGTATATTTCGGAAATTGTCCTTTGTTTACAATGCTAATACTTCCTTCCTTTAAAAATCTCGGCCAATAGTTTTGAATGTCCCCAGCAAAATTCTAGAAATAGGAGATTAAACATCTCTGATTTTGAAGTACAAAAATTGACACCATCGTATCAAGTTGTTTCTAAATGTATTCATATATTGTTTTAGATGTTAACTTAGGAAAGATTTTATCTTCTACGACTTCCGTCAAAATTGCAGGCTTAACAAATTAAAGGCTTTCTTACCTTCTCCCACCTACAGTCCTAGCAACCAGTAGTATTTCTGTTCCTGTATTTAAGAATGACAGCACGTATATTTTACTACATCAGCGCATAGAAAAAAAATCTTTGAGTGTCTGTTTGAGGGAGGTATTGGTCCTTGCCGCCAAATAAAGAGCGGGTGCATATCCTTCTGGAACACTTGATCCTCTCCTACGTTTATCCAGGAGTTGTGTAGTCTACATACCAGTTCCTATTTTGTTATTGCACTTGCTTCTCCTGGTGTTGTCTATTAGGACCGTTCCCAGGTTTTCTATTTGGGAGAGGATTTGTCTTGTAAAGTTCTGTTGCATTAATCTTAAATATCACGTTTTGTAGAATTTGATCACTTGCAAATTTTTTATGTTTTAAAATTCGTACGTTTTATATAGAATTTAGAGAAATAGCTGGATAAAATGTTTTATGTTTATACATTTGTACAATTTACTTTAGTCAAAAGTGTTTTTAAATGTAATTTATAGTTAGAAACAGGTTTTATATAAACGCTTTCCATGTTTGATATTATGCTGAAATATTTGAAGTGTCTTTAATTGTAATTTATAGTTAGAACGGGTTTTATGTAAACCCTTTCAATGTTTAATATTATGCTAAAATATTTGAAGAATATTTTTTACATATCTTACATACTATCACAAAATTATATCATGTTTTATATTATTGAAAACTATTTACGATAAAGTTATTAAGGTATTTCGTTATTAGTTGCAGACATTCACATATCACGGACATCAATAATTGCGTTTTCGCTTGACGTTTGGTTATTTTATTTGCCACAATTCTTGGAACATAAAAAATCATAATAAAGATATATTGCTTGTGCCGTTGATAATCCACATTTTGTAACAGTCCTATTTTTATTCATTTTAGGGTCCACGCAGGGGTAGATGGAAGTGCCGATATATCTAGGAATTATTGGATAGTTATTGACTGATTTAATGCCATAACATCTGCTGAATATATACATATACTTATTTTATATATGAATGCAAAATGCTTTATATAATAAAAATTTATTCATTGGTTGATATGATAAAATGTATTTTTATGAATACTAATATGATAATAAGCCATATTACATGAACTAATACAAACATAGATTTGTAGTAGATTCATTTACCAACTTGATAAATACTATTAAATTATTCCAAAATTCTTTTCAAAATTTGTTTTGGTGCATGGAAGACATTGCATAATTTAGTGTATAAAGCATTAAAAATTAATAGTAGTTTAAATTATTTACTTGTGCATGTAATTGTTTACAATATTGTTTATATATGTTGAAAGGGAATAAAAACAATTTGTAATTTTTTTTCATTTCCTTCTTGGCATGCAGTGTTGTGTCCGTGAATGACCTTGTTCATATTATTGAAAATGCCAGAAGTACACTATTTTTTCTTCCTACAATTAAATGTGTTTAAATATCAACAAATGATTTGGATACAACGATTTGAATAGTACTGAAGTAATAATTGCTCTTCATGTTTCCCCATTTTTTGTCATTCTCGAATTTCTCTACTTTTATCCATTTTGACTCGATTCCTATTCATAATCATATTTTAGTTTTTTTCAGTCTGAAGATTCACAAAACTATCGCAACAATTTGAAAACTAGTTGTTATAAACTGGGGTATAAAACATTTTATTTTTTTTCAACAACATCGTGAACTTTAATTATTACTGTAAAATAGTGATATTTGTGTTGTTTATCTATTCGTTGTTTTCAAGGTCACTATTATTTTTGCGAAAATTCCTTGACGTCATAAAAATATTTACAATAAAGCAAAAAAAAAAAAAAAAAAAATAAAAATAAAAAAAAAAAAAAAAAACATAAAAAATACGGTTCCGCGAAAATTACAATGAGCCGAAACTAATACTATAGGAATAATTGAAGAATATTGCACGAATATACACTTGGTAAATGGGTATTCAAGCATGACGTTATCAATACAAATGGAATGTATTTCTTTGTTGTGGTATTGGTATGTTTAGGTCTTTATGGTTTGATGATATGTTAACTATCTTTTAAATTTTCTTTCAATTTCTTTAAAATCTTTACTTAGAGTGGGTATCATTGTCTGACTTCATTCTGAATATGAAATGTTTTATTGCAGTTACTAGCATGAAACAAGCACATTCAAATAAATATGATAAAATAAACTCGCTCTTTTTATATTACACAACTTTTCAATTTATAATCATGGAGAATGTAATAAAAAACCAAACACAGAAAACAAAACTTTTTAAACAATGAAAACAAACCATACAACAAAAAATGACTTTAGACATACTTGAAATCTTACACTGTGCTAAGGGTTTATTATTTATGAACAAAATGCAGAAAATGGTATTAATCTTTTAATGCTATAATTATTTGAATTATAAGTAAAATATTACAAATATCTCACTAGGAATTCGATACAACACAGATTCAATTTGAGCGTTGGCAAAAACCCTTCTTTTATTTTGTATGGGATCATTTGCCCAGGAAGTTGGTATAAACATAAAAAGAAATTGACAATAATCAAAATTGAAAGAGACATATTCCTCAATTCTTCTATTATATATAAAAATTTTAATATCTGTTAAAAGTTTTAAACGACAACTTTTGTTCATGTTGGAAAATAAAACTATGACGCACTTGTTTGATAATTTAATATCGTGTAGGTGAACAATTATTTGAAGTCCAATCCTGCGAGTCACACCAAATGAAAAATTGTGCGTCATTGGCCAAACTAACTTTAAACATTACAAATAAAACATAGGTTAAACTTTCAATGTTCGCCAGCTTTGTTCAATTTTAATTTAAAAAAATTATATTTATTTCCCCTTCACGAATACAGCAAGACAACCTCTGAGAACAATTGCAACAGGTACAAGGCAATTTACAGGAACAGGTGCAACCAGAATGCAGGCGTCAAGAATTGGTAGGATACAAACGACCGGAACAAGTGAGTTGGCATCAGGTAGTCTTACACCAATCGGTAGAACACAAACGGCTGGAACCAGGGAGTTGGCATTAGGTAATCGAACACCGAACGGTAGAACTCAAACGGCTGGAACCAGTGAGCTGGCTACAGAAAGACGAACATTGCCAGTACCACGATTCTCAACGAGAGCCCAGGTTTCTGGAACACGCAGAATACAGACAAGAGTAGGTATACCTCAGGTTACAAGAAGGGGTGGAGCACAAATTGCAGGAACCCAACCTACAGAAACAGACACATCAAATACGATGATAGAAACACCACAGATTACAAGAACAAGAACTCAAGTTGCAGGCGCAGATGGTCTACAAATTGAATTATTAGGTGAACAGGTATTGGGAACAGGCCGAACAATAGAAGCAGAAGATATAAGTCCATCAACAAGAACAAGAACTGTATCTAGTGGACAAGAAACTAATTTTGCTATAGTTCCGATGAATTTACATCATGGGGAAGGTGCAGGCCAACAAAGGAGATCAATTTTAGCTATAGTCCCAATAGAAAACAATGCAGCACCTGCTGATTTTGTCAATTTTGCCAGAACCATTCCAAGATGTGAGTATTGAATATAAAAAGGATGAGTTTGGGTCAGGTTACTTTTTTATCTCGAGAAAAATCATTTTTTAAAACGATGTTGCATTAATCATTTAAAATTCTTTTGAAGTTTTATTTTGCAATGTTTTGTTTTAGATGCATAAAAACACTGTTAATTTGTCGTAAAAGTTAAGAAAATACTAAACTTAGTAATCATTGTGTAATTGTGTTGCATCAACTATGAACAAGAATTATTTGAGGCTAAAATGGTTCCTTATCTCTTCCATTCTTTGTAGTATGTAGATGTAGCTGAAAAACGAAGTATTTAAGCATTTATTTGTAGTTATTGTCATTATGACTCTGTGGGATACCGATACTATTCATCAACTTTCTAAATCCATTATCCAAAATACATATGTCTACCGTGTGTTCGTAAATCAAACAACATAAATATCATTACTGGCACTGAGTGTTGTATGGTAGTTTATGGACCGTTCGGTCCTTGAACTTGTCGTTCGACCGAAATAACACGACTTGTTAATCATACTGTTTCTTTCTTAGTAACTACTTCAACAGTAGTTTGACAAACAAACGGTATATGCAGACCGATAGCTATAACAATTGATTTGGAACTCTCTACTATATACGATGTGAAAAAGGTCAACCGAAATTGTTAATATTAGTTGCAAGTTTTCCAAAAGTTATTAAAATCTTCAAAATAAAGATTTTTATGCAGCATTTAGCATGATCACTAAAAAGCTATGTAGACAATTGCAAATTAACGAATACATCGATATTCTCTTCAGAAATTCCTTCACAAATTTCTTTACGGTGGGTCACGTTAGTTTGGCATTTCCAAAAAGCAGGATCACCGATTTGTATATAAAAAAATCGATGTTTTTTTAAAATGTCAATAAATACATGTGCGAAATTTGGGCTCCGTTCCTTGCTGAATTGCTTCAGAAAAAACTTCCAAATTTGACCTAATTTTCCTGCTTATCACAACCGAAAAGTCCAATTTTACCTGTGATTTGATTTTGCTTCATTAATTGTTTGTTGCTAAAGTAGTTTGGGTTCAATCTCAGAATGTATAAAGCTAAACTGAGAGAGCGCATGGGTCAGTACAATGACCAATGATGTATTTGGATTGAAGAGGCTTCCAACTCGCATTAAGAGATATTTGTCCTCATAACTTCATCAATATAACAAAAATATCTATGAAATCGAATCTAACCATGGCAACCATTTAGATTAAACTTCAGTCATTTTTTAATATGTTTTTGTTCTTTTTTAACACCCTAGAAGAAAACAGAATCTCAAACACTATCACATTATAAAATTAATTAAGCGTGTTCTCGAGTTCCTTTCAAGTTAAGTTTTTATACGGGTACTTTGAATGGCCATGGTTTAAATTTGTAATACAAAACTTCTTTTATCAAAAACTGGTCGTCTGATTTTATCATTTGAAACAACTAATGTTCTAATGTTTGAGAATACATGGTGAAAATATTCTGAAACGATATATTCAAAATAATCAGTAAGTTTCTAATTAGTGTGTGTAATTAATGATATAATCAGCTGTAATAACTTCAAAATTCATTCTTTTATTTGACACGCTAAAAACAAATAATTTAAAAAATTGATCACCAGATTGCATCCATCAAATCTACTTTTCACACTTTTGATCATCAAATGACTGAATGCACGTAATATTGGGGGGGTCACCTGTTTTCTTTTTTTCTTTCACGCGATACAATTTGAGCAAGACTTTTTGTGACTTGAAATTTGTGTTAGTGGACCACCATTTTATTTACTTGGGGTTGGGGTGGCAGAAGGATGTAGTTCATGTATTTTCTCAATAATATAAATTTATGCCCTTATATATATATAAAAATTTATGCACAAAGCAGGTTGAAAAACGGAATATTCAGCCCCTTTGTTTGCTATGATCAATGTGAGGAAAAAAGCACCTGCCTCGTGACAACAGAATTAAAATGATAGTCATCTAATTCGCTATTTTGATTTGATAAGGAAAGATATGGAGTAGACTTCAAGACACATCTGCATAAAATCCAAACTATGAACATGTATTTTGAAATCATCCCTTTAGAATAGTTAAATTATTTCTCTTGACCGGCTCTTGATGTACCTAGAAGCCGATCAATAGTTTGGGATCTTGAAAAACCAGGATTATAAAAATAGCTAAAATATTTTTCCTGAAAACTTTTTAAAATTATCCATTCTGGAAAATCTTCTCTGTTCCGGCTTCAGTGCTTGCCAGGATTTTTTTATTCATAACTTTGGATTTTCGTAGCTAATATGGGGATGCGATTTTAACTTGAATTTCACACATTTTAAAATCCAATTAAAGTAAACTCAGTCAGCAAATCAGTCGAGTGGTGATTATTGTTCAAGACTTGTTGTAAGGATTTGGTTTCAATGAACATTGTGCCATATAGTTCACACATGCAAGCGTCATGTCGGTAATTATGCACGATTTTTAGAATTTC
>JARWCS010367969.1:0-10370 GCA_034783895.1 Geukensia demissa | reverse complement strand
GATTAATGGAGTGGATTTATCAGTAAAATAAGGTGGTATTTTTGATTGAACGGTTTTATGGTGGAGTATATTGCTAAATACATATTTTTGAAAAGGCGAAATCATCATCTATTAAGATCTTTTTTTATAATTTCAGTCTAAATCAACATTGTTTGCTGTTCATGTCTACTTTTTGTTTATCTTTTGGGTTTACATCTCCCTACTATTTGATTATCAACTATATAAGTCATGTCACCTAAAACCACTCGAATAAGTGATGCAAAGTAAAAGTTATGGTGGGCCACAAACGTGAACAATTCCCCAAATAAAAAGAAACCGTGAGTCCGAAGGAAAAATAAGTTTTAGTGATGGCCGAAGGTCTGATTCTTTTCAAAATCTATGTACCTTTGTAAAGTGCCTTGTACGGGGATTCACGAAACACGTCCCTCAATATAGCCCACAACTGGTTTTTCTTATTACGACTTTACGATAAAATCCATAAACTTAGGACGCAATGGGTCAGAAATTTGGGTCGAGTCCTTATGACCGATCCAATACCAAGAAGTATGGATAAACATGTACGTGTTTATTTGTAATTTTCTCACTACTATAAGAAGCGCAACCGCAAAGGGTTATTATCATTGCGAAAGACCACCATGGGGTAAAGATTAATTGTGATATCTGTTTTATACAAATATATTTCGACAAGTATGGTCATTAGTATTTTCATTGCCCAATTCTTAGCTTTTCTATAAATGCGTTGATTGATGAACTGTATCTCTACATTGAGCAGATATGGAACGTCATGTGTCTTTTGTATTAAACTACTTTGTAAATCTATCTGACTACCAATTGTAATTTTGTGAGGTTGGCAACATTTTAACATTTACATTTCAGCTGTTTTGTGCAAATAAAAACGTTCGTGATATCAGACAACAGTAAAGCTAGTTTTACCCGAAACACAAACACTATTTAAGTGTTAATACCCGAACTATATTAAATGATAATTATAAAAAATATTTAGTGCTGATGCGCAACTTTTGTACACTTCAGTCAATATTCAGGTTTACAAATGTTGAATAAATCTGGTGAATTCTGTTAGGTTATATGTAATGTTTCAAGGAATATCCTCTCATAAGTAGCATTAGAGCCAAACAGAGGAAAGCCAGGATCAAAACATTACAAAATAAAGTACTCATATCCAAACAAACCACAAAAATCAGGCATATCCAGAGGTAAGTACATCTACATATTCCAATACAGGAAATACTCATACTTAAAATCATAAAAACATAAAACCTGAACTGTTGGTCATCTCATACACGATAAAAAATAAACTTTAGTCCAATTTGAGTTCTAAATTGCACTCTGTTTGTCATTACAACCCCCAAAATGTACAAACAATGTATAAAAATGCATTGTGTGGGAATGTGTATATCTCCGAGGAAGCACTTGAGTCAAAATATTTGATAACTTCTTGTTATTTTTCCCAATTCCCTGATTGCTGCTGTTTATAGTTTTGCTAAATTCTCGGAAATGATATAAGATTGCTAATGCAATATGCAACTAGTGACACATTTGAAAGATAAAATCCATCAAATCATTTTTACGCCAAATTTTGGCGAACTTCTTGATATCTTGATTACTTTTAAATATTTAAGCTCAGGCATGGTATAATCGAAAGTGAAAGTGGAATTTAATAAAAAAAATATCCAAAATTATAGAATAACATATGACAGCATCTCATTAAATAAATAAATTAATATTTCTGAAATAAAATACAATAAGACCTAAATTGTCTTCTTTGAATTTGATTGATATATATTTCAAAAACGACGAAAGACCGCTGATAAAATCACACGTGGTCAGCAGTTTATTTCTCCCATTGAGAGTATGTTGAGAAACCTACTGATAAGGCAGACAAATCTTACACTATCTAATTGATGGGATTACCGAATAGATATATGCGATTAAACTGTGATGACCAAATGTGTAGTTGATCCTTTTGCTTTTTTAAATATATGTCTTTGGCTGCGGTTTGGATCCGGCAAAGCTCTTTTAAACAAGTCACGGTTACATGGTCCTCTCTTAACTTTAGAGTCGTTGATGCATGCTTGCGCATATGTTTTTTTTTAAACTTTTTAATTGTCGTTTTATTTGCTTATGAGCATTTAAGTATAAAGAGTGCATTTTAAATTGTGAAGACGATTTTTTAAAAGCTCGTTATAAGGGCAGTATTCTTGTTCAAGGCATTGTGGTAAACTCTGGACATTGCAACTTTTCCAAATTGTTTGTTTAACTGTGGTGGGGTGTCCTTGCCTATTTATAATACAAGTACGTTGTAATTTTCAATACTTCTTGCTTACGGAAAACCTTATTGAACGCACAAAAATTTGATTAATAATAAATAATTTAGGACACGATTGACTGCATGTAATTTGCTTCACCAATGATTTTTATTCTAACAATACTATTAACAATTTTCTGCATTATGATTTCCAATGTCTATATAAAATGATATTATGGCGCTGTTTATTGATGCTGAAGGTTTACTACTTTAGGTTGACATTTCTGACCTGTTAATGATTAATTCTGAAAAAAAATAGTTAATGATATATTATTCTTAAATAAACCATATCCAAACAGATTTTTGAAGTCATAGGTTTCACAACGTGTAGGACTTAATCACCTTCATGTTCAACCAACTAGCAATTAGGAGTTATTTTTAAAAGAAAATTTAATTAACCAGCCTAATACAGTTATCTTTATTAATTAATGAAAACGGGTGATAACGAAAGTCAGGAACTGAAATGTAGAATTTCCATTCGAGAGATCAAAAGTTCATAGTCCAAAGAGAAAAGACAAATTCGAAACAAGCTAAAAGATATAATGAAAACAAAAATAAACAATGAATAGACTCCGCGAATTCCTTTACAAAATAGGAGTGGGATCATGTACTCCGGAAGGGTAAGCGTCTACTGTCCCGCGCGCGTCACCGTCGTGGAGTCCAAAAAGTTAAAATCAGGGTCAAATCATGATGTCAAAATCGGGAGTGTCAGTTCGTGTCAAATCAGGAAGGAGCTCTTTTTTAAACAAGGAGTAGGACCAGGTGCTCCGGAGGGGTAAGCATACCCTGTCCCGCGCGCAGCACCTGTCCTAGAATCCATTTACTCTAATCCGAGTTAACGTCAATCCGGGAAGAGGTCACCTCATAGTCAAATTACTGGTAACAGGTCCATGACTGGTTGCGATACACTGATACCATATGGATCAACCAATTTATAATGGTAAGCAACATTGATTGGACATATTTTTGTAGTAATTTACGAGACAACAGCAATGCTCCCATCAGAAAATCATAACACTTGCAACAGGCAAGAGAGTATCGAATCAACTGCGACACATAAACCCCGTAGCCAGAAGAAGCAGGGATGTTGCTACATAGATATGGTAAGTTTACAAATTATTTAAAGAAAGTTGAAATCGTTCTTTTTGTCCTAAATCTTAGAAACAAGTTTTTCCTCTTGGTCGATTTCGATGCATAAATCTTAGGTATGAAGTAGATTTTGAGTGAAGATAAACAATTCTTAGAGAGGTAAAATAAGATAAACACTTAAGAACAGCTTGCACGGAGTGGGTAATCAGAATGTCACAATTTGCTAGAAGGCCAAATTTAAAAATATATTTCGCAATCGTTCGAGTTTTATGTGGAAAGGTATCAACTTAATGACCAATCAAAATAAACGTTCTTTTTTCGGTTTTCTCCCACTTTTTCTTGAAAAAGTATATACGATTTCATTCAAGAAATAGACGGACAGACCATATGAGAGATGGATCATCAAATACAAAAACTCCCAGATGATTTTTGCTGGTGGCTATATGTGGACACTTCTACGCAGAAAACTAAAAATCTTTCCAGCTATCGCTATGCGCTGTTTTAAAATTGCAGTTTTAACTCATTTGGTAAATTTAGAAACCCCTGTAAATTTAAAAATGTGATTATTGTACTGCTGAACGAAAAATAAAGAAGGTGTTCATTTCCAACCGTATGTAACCCGAGATTCAGTTCATTTTTGTTTTCTGGTTGTGTGAATGGATTGCGGTCTTTTGTCTGTGTCTTGATCCGTTTTATCGGGTTTACGGCTTAAGTTGTCTCCTCCTTCTCCAAACAAAGTTATTGAAGTACTTAGGAAGATACAGCATGATTCTATTTTGTAATAGTTTTGAAAGCTATGCAGATAATAATTGCAGAGAATATTAATTTACTGTTAAATAGTTTTTTCGTTAATTATCACAAACATCAACAAGTTGGTAATTACACGTTTCCAATTATATTATATATTCTTCCAAACTTCAATTGAGCATTACATTTTTAATAAATTTTCCTTCAACCAGCAGAAGTTAACCAAACTCGTGTATTAATTAGAGGGTATCAGGGTTCAACTATGGTGCATTACAAGGGATTACGTCTACCGATACTCAATTATGAAGCGATTTAAGGTTAACAGTGTCAGTACCTGAATTTTATGAACCTTAAACCTCTATCTCCCTTATATACACATATATATATATGCGTGCAATTTGCATAAACTTATATACTCATTTTACCAATACATAATTTTTCATTCGACAGTCATCCACCAAATAACAGTCGAAATTAAACTTATACAGGTCTAATACGACATTCAATAATGAACCGGAGTCCATACCATAACGGAAGCTGTAAAAGGCCCCCAAAATACAGATTGTAAGCTATTCATTAAACATGACAATCGACCTAATTGTATTGAAAAGCCACCTTTTTAATTACTAATTTCTTTTAGAAGGACACGTGTTTGAATGTCAGAATCGACCTGGTAAAAGCAAGTATAAAAGAACATTTTGAAAACTCGCTAGTAACTTTTGAAAGTACAGCTTTCAAATATTAATTGTTTAAAGCTTTTAAATAACAGTTAGCTAACGTTGAATCGTGAATGTGAATGTTGAAAACTCGTTAGCCTATTTTGTAGGTCCACTTTATCGGATGCGACGAACAAAATTGAATACATTATAAGATAGCTCGAGATCAGAAATTGTATTTATTATGATATTGCCAAAGTTGCCCAATCGTTAATCATGCCAGTGTCCACATGCAGTAAGCGAGTGTTTAATTCCTCATGGAAGAAGAATCAAACAAATTCAGGTTTTTTTTTATTTTGATAGAAATGACGACGACTTGTAAACAGAATTTTAAAAAGACTCGGTTGTTTATGAAAATGCATCGTTATGATGGAATTACATAAACATGAGAACACCATGAGCACATGTTTTCGGAAAGAAAAATGCTGTAAAACCACACGAAGACTTTGTTGAGAATGTATGGGATCAGGCGATGAAAATAGCACACTTCCATCCCCTGATGCCGTAAGAGTTTCTGCAGAATCTAGCCACAGAAGAAGACAGGTACCGTATGACTATATATAGACGACATCATGTCAAGAGAATGCATTTTTGTAAACCAACGAGTTCGCTAGTGCGGCAAATTCGATCTTTTTTTATTGTTTTTACTGCTAAATATTTTCTAGTCTTAAGCAACTGATGAAATATCACACAACGAAATTGCATCTTTGATCCTTTCTGTTACGACACGGTATTCTATGTGTTTTTCTATTAATGGATCATAAACATGATATTTTATCGTCGAATCTATATTCGACTTATTAAAGCGCATTAAACATGTTTTTGATTTTGAATAATGAAACATAACTGAATTTGTATTTGTATTTAAACTAGAGGCTCTGAAGTCTGACCTTGCGTCGCTAATCTGACATTTGGCCAAGTAGTTTCAGAGGAGAAGATTTTTTAATGTATTACCCAATCAGTAAAAAGAATCATCCATTGCGGTCATATTTTGTCCGATCTGGAAGAAATCGGGAAACGTTAAAAAGGACCTTTCATTGATGCTCCACACCAAATATACATTTTGCCAAGCGGTCGTCCATGGCGGCCGTGTTTTGTTTCCAATCAACTTTGTAAATGACCATCCACAGATGCTTCCTGTAAAGTGTGATTCCATTTGGCCTAGTGGTTTCAGAGGAGAAGATGAACATGTAAAAGTTTATAGATGGACGGTCGGACGACCAAGTGATGACAAAAGCTCTCTTAGCATGAGAGCTAAAATGAACGATGGTTGTTATAAATTTTTCTTTTTTATACTGAACTAGAAAGAAAGCATATGGTGTAAATATTCATTACACAAAATCTCATATATACAAGTGAACTCCAAGCAAAGGAACAGCGCTTTGATTGCTGTTCTTCATTCCAAAGTAACAGTAAGGCCTTCAACACAGAGTAGAAACTCGAACCTCACTGTTAGACGGCCTCTAGCACCTGTTTGAGTTCTTTGCTAGATGTCGACGACACTACATCTAAGAGTTGACGCATGCAAATGCGGGGTAAAGTCAACAAATTACAGATATGAAAGGGCAAAAAATCTAACAAAATCTGTCATAAGTTGCCCGATAGTAATACATGCAAAATCAAGCACAACGTTAAGAAAAACACAGGGCACATCAACATTTTGTTAAATGACTTGGCTGTTTTAAATAACTTTAATAGGGCAGATAATAAACAGTTGAACTGCTAGATATTTTTTCAATTTAGACACTGACCGAAAAAGGAAAAAAATGAAGGCGTACACATAGAGCTAGTTATCTAAGGAATAAGTAAGCCATAACTGTTAAATATAAGAGCAAACATGACAAAAAAACCTACCACGAAGAGTCTAAACATAGTTTTTTTATTAATAATTTCATGTAGACTCGCACTATAAAGTTATTCTGTCGTGTAACTTTACATGTTTATATTATTTCAATATTTTAAGTAATAGTAGGTTGAAACATATTAAATATGCATTGACGGTATGCAGCCGTAGAACAACTGAGTTGACGATTTAACCCTGGTAAAATGTTACTTCATCTTTCTTTAACATGCATATTTTATACATTATGTAACATGTGTCTGCACAGGAGCACCTTGCATCTATTGATGCAGGATTCATTGATTCATTGTCGGGGCTATCTTAGGGCAACTTGTAGGTGTTTGCAATTTACACGTTTTGAATGGCTGTTTCATAGACAATCATACCACATCTCCTTTTTTCTATATGATACATGTACATGTATTAATAAAGTTTTCTTCTCTAAAACGTCAAGGCCAAATGAAACCAAATTTCAAATGTAGCATCCATGGAAGGTCTTTTAAGAAGTGCTGGACCGATCACCCAAAAACTTGTCTGCCACATGCGATTCTTGTTACTGATAATGTGATGATTTTACAGGTCCGTTATAAAATTCCCCTTTTTTATCCTGATGGTACAAAAAACCTCGTCGCCTTGGACTATTCTTGTTTTTGTCGATTGAATGACACATTAGAAAAACCTTCTTCTCTGAAACACCTTGAACTAATGTAATAATATTTGTCATGGAACATCTATGTATGGTTTAGTGTACAGTCTCTTCATTTCGCCTCGATCAGACTAAACATATGGCCGTCATGGATGATTATTCTTTCTAATTGGCTGAAACATGTAAAAATCTTCTCCTCTGAATCAAATTGGCGTAATGGAAGCATCTATGCCAGATCCTTTATAAAGTTTCTCCATTTCGTGTTAATCGGACAAAAACATGGCCGTCATAGATGAATCTTGTTGCTGATTTGCTGGTAATATATTCAAAAGTCCTCTCTAAAATGCCAGTAGCCGAATCTATTTATATATCACATGGATCATAATTTTAAGGTCGTGTATAAAGTATTACGTTGCATCTCGATCGAAAAAAAAAACGTGGCTGCATGGATGATTCTTGATCGTGATTTGCTGTTGCATATGAATTATATCCTCTGAAACCAATTGCCAAAATGGAACAATATTCTACAAGAAACATCTATATGAGGTATAAATTTTCCTAATTTTATCCTTATCGGAATGAAAACATTGCTATCATGAACGATTAGTGATCCTAATTGTCTTATACATTAAAAATTGTCTCCTGAGACAGCTTTGCCAACTGAAGCAATGTTGGAAAGGAATCACCTATATGCAATGACTTTCATGGCTTTTATGAAAGAATTCGAAGATACCAAAGGGGCAGACAGAAATCGTAATCTATTGATGATTCTCGTTTCTGATTGGCTGATACACAGAAATGTATTAAAAACCTCTATGCTTAATGCAATTATATTTGACAGGAATCATCTCTGGGAGACACTTTTTAATTTTGAACACCAATCATGGACTCTTTTGGCCATTTAGTGTATGTTTCTGATCTACCCGATGTCAGCTGAGCAATTCAGACTCAGCATTTGAAATTCTATATTAGACATCTTTTTATGACGCCATATTAATCAATCTATATTTGTTTTGCCTATGCAAAAAAACAAACATTTAATTATTATCTGAGAGACCTGTATTCATCCTTTTAAAATAATTAACATACTTTTAACAGAATTATTTTATTAGTGATTCAAATTCTCCCAAATATGGTAAAAGGGTAGAGAAATAATGCAGCATAAATCGAAAAAGTGTCAATAGTATTATATAAAGTCATTTAGATTGCATAAAAAGATTTATTAGAAATTATAGTTTGTTAAAAAATATGCATTACATATATGACGTCATGACATAGACTGGTTAATTCAATTAGAAACCCAAGTCTTATAATTATGAATCATTTATGCCACGGAAGTGATTTAGATTTAGGTTATTAAAGATATTGTGCATTTATATATAAAATTACGAAAATTTAGAGGTAAAACTGAAACGCTTCCACCATTCCCTATACCAAGACTTGGACTGCAAGTGAAAGCTCATAACTTTGTTTTGGTAAAAGAAGAGATGCATGTGTTGTTTACTTTACTTATTAATATCCTTGACAAAACAGGTTAATATATTGTGCAACAAATAATAACTTACAGATGCCTTTATAGTATAATGAATACATTGTTCATCGTTACATGCTTGATAAATGAGGGAAACGCATTTTGCAACTAATGTAAGATCGACGCATATGTTAAGCCAGACAATGTCATTTGTATTGTTGCATAAAATAGAAATCTTCTCAGGACAACGTCAATTGCTAACATTAGTAATGTTTAATACCCTTTACAACATTAAGGATTGTGTCATTTTGAACATTAGGTTTGATACTATCAGCCAGAACGCGTAAGTCGTACGAGGACATATATGCTAATTTCAAAACCGGGACATTCACTTATGCGAACATATATTCATTATAAGGGTATCAAAATACAAAACTTAAAATTTTACTGGTATATGAGGGTTTTCCAATAAAAAACGAAACCTACGTAACTCGACCGACGGACGAAAGGGGATCGGTTATTGACAACTGCTTCTTTTAAAGATATGGTGTATTTTTCCAATTACGTGTGCCATTTAAAATGCTTTACAGCCGACTTTTAAGAAATTATTCTTCATAAATAAGACATGAATGAAAACAATTTGTGAAAAAAACACACACGCAAAAAAATACAAAAAACACCATTAAAAAACAGCAAAACTAAAGAAAAAAAGCAACAAAACAAAACAACAACAAAGAAAAAAGAAAAAAAGAAAAGAAATCAAATAGTATGCAATTTAGATTGTTCAATATCATGATATTTTCTAATCCAAATATTGATCCAAAAGTAACTTTTCTAATTCAAGCTGAACTAGTTTACCTTTTCCTGTTTAAACAAGGACATCAACAACTCACGTAAACGCCTGTTCTTTGTCGAAGGTCATTAATAAAGTTTGACTCGAGGGGTGAGTCCTCCCTCCCCAAGATTGCTACTTCAGTTAAAACATATTTTTTTTTTCGAAACAACCGGAATATTCATTTAATCCACCGACCCCATTTGAACAAAGATTGCTGCCTATTCTAAACAATCCATAATTGAGCTTTTTGTATACACTTTCCATCACCAAAAACAGACCCTTTCAGGGTGCAACATGTATTTATGTACACTTTATGTAAGATATTAATAAACGTAAAAGACCGACAATTAAAAAAATTTACCGCCTGAACTTGAAAAAGGTTAAACCTTAAAGAAAATAATGTGATGAAGTCACTTTCGAAAAAAATAAGATAGAAGTGGCTTTACGATATATTTAAACATGCAAATGCCTATAAGGGGAATATTCAAAGTCCAGAGCGAATTCCGGAACAAAGCAAACCCATTTCATTAGAATCCAAAACCACCTCTCTTTTTTTTTCTTTTAAGCTCACCTGGCCTAAAAGGCCATGTGAGCTTTTCTCATCACTTTGCGTCCGTCGTCGTCGTCGTCGTCGTCGTATGTCGTCGTCGTAAACTTTTTACATTTTCATCAACTCCTCTGAAACCGCTGGGCCAATTTT